>JBAMHZ010000031.1:1937939-1953291 GCA_037177395.1 Alpinia galanga
GAGTTCAAGCACACATGGGGTGGGGTGTATTTTTTTTAATTATATTTATTAAAAACTTATAAATTTTAAAATTAAAAATTGAATAAAACGGTTAATTTTTTAACGGTAAGATTATTATTAAAATAATAATAATAATTTTAATATTTTAAAACATTTTTAAAATGTATTATTTAATATGATATAATTTTAAGATGATTAAGTGGATTGTGAGATTCATAAATAATGAGTGTTAATGTTAAAAGGAATGTGAGTGAAAGAAATATGTTGTTATAATGATTATGTGATAGTGAACCTTATACTTTTTAATGAGATGAAAAGTGTTATAATGGGAGTGGATTGTGGAAGCTCTAAGAAGCATTTAGAGATTTCATTTTCTCGTGCATTCATTTTTATTGATCATTGTGGTCAAAGATTGTATATCCTTTCTCAAATATAGAATAACTCTATTTTGGACTTGACATGTTACATCATTATGTCTCACTTGGAAAATATAACTTTTAATGTTTTCAACTCGCAGGTTAACCTATGTCCGCCGTGGGTCGACTCATCTTAACCGACAACCCATGCAAATTGATTTTTTTATACCCACAGCGGACTTTAGTTGATAAATTTCAACCAAACTCATTTAAATTATTTGACAGAACGGGCCAACCCGATAAGCCTAACCCAAATTGACAATTCTACTTATTTATTTATTAATTCACTAATAATAATAATAAGTCTCTGTACTACTGAGAATTTGATAGTTTCAATTTGCTGCTTGAAAAAAATACAAATTAAAAACTAACGAAAAGAGTGAACATCCTTTCAACATGAATCATTTATAATGTCTTTATTTTGTTTTTTAAAAGATTATTTTTGAATTTGAATCCATATTTTTTAAATCACACGATAACAATTTTATTGCTGTACTAGAAACCCCTTCTCTTAATATGCAAAATTGCATAAAATGGATTTAACAGATAACCACTTCCCTGAAGAAATCCACGACTCCATAAATTTTAACAGATAGAGAGCTGTAAGGGCTCATTAGCCGCAGTTCTGCATTGTTAATCTAAACTCATCGTTCACAAAAGAATGAATGTTTCATTTGGAACCTTACACCTCGACTTCAGGAGAGTTGATTTCGTCGGCTACTTCTTTGTCTGAATCGACGACGACGACATTGCAGTTGTCTTCGTCTCTTTCCTCTGTGCCTTCTTTGTGGGAGAATAGTTCCTTAAACTTTCTCAGCTCCGAGTCCTTGGCTTCCAGTTTCTCTTGCAAGATATAGACCTGAGAGATGTATAATTTCGAGCATTAGTTTTTAGATCATCTCGATACAAGTCACACAATCAAATGCAGTGAGTGTGGCATGGCAGCTCTCTCAAATGAAGCCAACTTGTAGACTAAAATGCTTAAGCCTCAAGTTAATAGAAGCTTCACCAATAGAAAAAATTATAAAACTTCTTTATTAGCTCACAACAGAATATATTGTTAAAGATCATAAAGGATTTGGCTGATTTCAGTGGTTTTTAAAGGGATGCATCCCTAGATTAGTAACCCTCTAAAGAGCTAGGACAGCCTTGGTTTGGTGGGAGGACAGGAACCTCGATAGATACGATCTAAAACCTCAAATGGCATTACAAAACATATTTGATGAAGAATAATAACAGTACACAAATAGCATCACTCCTGATGCCAAAGTCTAGATGAAATCGTAGAGATCTTTCAGGTTGCGAATTAGCACCAAACTGACGTCTAAACCTTCTCCTCAACTGGTGTCATTTGTTAAGAGAGTTAAAGGCAAGTGATCAAGGATTTGGAACTCTATTCGTACTCGCATATAATCAATCATAAACAAAGTAATGTAGTTCAACAGGTAGAATTATACCAATATAGAGAGGGTATTTGTTCACATACAGATGTCCCGGTCTCCATACATTTCAATTTCAGTCTAAAAGTAGCAAAATGGAATAAAAAAAAATTACCATTTCATTTGATCTTTCCATATCATTTGTTAGTCCTTCCATGTGCTTGTATAATGCTGCATTAAGCAAAGGATTACAAACATCAGGAATGCATCCCTAGATTTGAGGAGAAAAAAGTTTGGCAGTAATGGGCACAAAATCATTCACCACATTGTAATATTCAAAAATATTGAGCACTTAGGTATGAGAATTATAAACTAAATTCGTTGCCTATAAAAAATGCAAAATCAGGAAAAATGGTAAATGAGAAACGGTGTAAACCTTCAAATTGGCTCCTCAGTTCTGCATTTTGAGATTTTAGCACGGAAATCTTCATTCCCAATTCATGGATCTACAAAGCGAATAAATTAAGGTTTGCAAGATCAAAAGCAAAATGAACAAAGTAGCTCTCTGTAAGGTATTGCTTTGCACATGCAGAAAAAAAAAAGAATGAACTACTTCAGAAGGTAATGGCAATACGGATATAATTAAACCTCCTTAAAAAATGCAAAAAAAAAAAAAAAAAGAAATCCTTAAGCACCTAAGACATCCTTAACTCACATCTCATGATGGTAACCAAAGGGCATCTACATTGAGTAAATGGCATTAGGTTTGTTGATTTATTCCCTTATTTCAAAAAGAAAGATGCATTTAAACACAAGAAAATGGGTGTACTTGTCATAAATAATATGATGTAACATAGAGACAGGTGGTATTACTTTCCCCTCAGAAGCCATGGCCCCAATCTCCTCATTCTCCTCTTGCAATGTTCTACACTTTGCCATTAACATTTTGCCAAGCTTACTGGATGCAGTAAAGCTTACAGCAGCTAGATTGTCTTGCAATTCTTTGATTTTTTTCTCTTTCTCTTCAACCAAATTCTGATACAAAAGTAACTGTTTATGACCACTCAATTATAGTAAGATTGTACAGAAACTGACAGTAACCCTAAACAAAGTTGCAAGAAATAAGGTAGCAACACGGTCTGTGAGGATAGATATATAAAAATACTCCAATAACATCTATCCTTGAGAAAGAAAAAAAAAAGGAAGGTAGAAGTAAGCTTACTGGAGTACCTTTAGACGGGTAAACTCCTCATGTATGGCTGGATCAAGTAATAACCTTCTAGTCTGTGAAAAAACATGGCAAATAATACAAGATAAAAAAAAAAGGTTTTAAGTAAGCCAACTTCCAAGTTCTAATCATACAAAAGAAATCCAATGATGGCTAGAGATGGTTATACATAACACAAAATAAATGGTCCCGCCATCAAAACTAATCATATGCCAGAGATGAGATATCTTGTATTTGTAAACCAATTTAAACAAACAAAAAACCCAGAAACACAACCAAGGTCAAAAAGATTAAAGGATAAAATCGAGTTAACATAGGTGCCTGAAATGGCCAAAAGTCTAGTTGTCTTTGTATCACAACACATGAAATCTTACAGTTTATATTCCAACAAACTGTTTTTATCTAGAACCTCCATATACGTACTAATGTACACAGTGCAAACCAGGTTGGGCACAAATAATCAAGACATATCCAGAAGAATCTAGGAGGAAAGGTAATGATGCAGGCATACTACCCTCCATCCCTTTGTACTTATGACTACCATATTGATTTCCACTCCTTCAACAGGAAAAAGGCAGAATACCTTTAGGAAACCCCAGGAACCTTTGGAAGACCCCAAGCACTCACAACTTCATCACATGAACTGCCTACGTTGCTTATATATATATTGCCTTCAGAGCAAAATGTCAACTTCCTGTAACTAAGTCTCTTGGCACAAAAATCCTGATTTGCAGGCAACCAAATAACTCAAATTTTTTATTTTCCAGAATAATTACATCGCAATTCATTCTGTACAGACATTAGATTTTCATGATACACTTTGCAATTGCCAAATTCAAAGTGAATTAGATTTCCTATTGCCAAATTTCCAGTGAACTATATTTGCTATTAATAAATGTTGTATAATCAGCCCAAAGTAGTCAGGCTCGGCTGAGATGTTTTAATATATAGCAAAAGATTTAAGTTATGTTTGCTAGTGTATTTATCATGTACATTGAGTTTGCATAGACTAGGCAAGTTGCAAATTGAGTTTAGTGTTACTGGATGGTATGAAGGATCTGATGGATGAAGTTCTGGAGGTGAGACATTTGGACCAATGGATGAAGTCCTGGAGGCGAGGCTTTTGCAAATTGTGAAATTGTGTAATCATGACTTTAGGGCAAAAGGATGAAGCTCTAGAGGTGCGACATTTGGTACGTGTGGAAGATGAGGGAGAATGACCTTGAGCAAATTGATAAAAACTTGAAGTGAGCTCAAGAGATGTGACATGTATTCTCATAATCGCTTACTCGGGAAAGTGCTTATATAGCCTTATAGAGAGTCATCCTAACCTTAGTCAGTGACCAAGCTCGAGACCTCATAGCTTTACAAAGGCTTACCAAGTCAGGATCTCTATGAAGGTTGAGTCGATTACGAGTAATTCTGATTGAAGACAACAACAGAATGCTCTCTATTGAGTTTGAGTTGGCTAAAAAAAGTCCAATCAACTCAACTAGATTTGAATTGACTGGAGATACTTTGAGTTGACTGGTTTTCTGATAAGATCATGTAAACGACTCTTTAATTTGAATTCTAGTAGGCTGGCTAAAGTTGATTCCAATTGATTAGAGTAATTCAAAAAGTGGTCATCGGACAGCCAGGGAAGCTCATTCATATAAGCATGAGTTGTGGTTTAGTCTTGCATTAGCACACAAACATTTACAATATTTTGTTGCTCAATTGAGCTGAGATAAACACAACTAAGATCTGTTAGAAGGTAACTTCTACTATAAAATTCACTTTCAAGCTTATTTCTAGTACTACAGTAAGAGATTTCTTCACCACTGAAGATCTTTTATAAAAGGAATAACAGCTTTGATCAAATGAGGAGATCATCAAGCTGTGAAGTAGGAAGCAGGGGTTTCAAATAAAGCAAAATCCTCTTGTATTAGCATTGACACTTTATATCATTATTTCTGCTGCAACTTGATTTGTTTGATCTTGTAGATAGAATCCTTATTCACTCCCTCTATCCACTCCAATTCATCTACATCAATCCTATTGCTAAATTCCCAGTGAACTACAAAAAGCTCCACAGAACATGACATGCAAATAAGTTGAATTGGATAAAACATGTAACATAATATTGAGGAAAATGCATCTAAGGTCATGTTCTAGACTAACGTCTTGTTTATTAGATTAGTCAATTACCTAACAGTCCATTTGAGAAAAGTGATTAAAAAGTTAAAAGCGAATAACTTGATAATTCACATCGTCATGAAGTTGAAAGGAATATTGTGACAGAAATCATCCATTCATCACTAATCAGCTCTGTTGAGATCATTTTACTTGTAAGGAAATTTGAGTCTTACTGATATTTCTAACTATTTGCATGTTTGCTGATGTTGAGAAATAAAGACCAGCACAGAGTCATACTGATTAACGTACTTAAGAAAATTACTATAAGCAACACAGAGGATATTTTGGAGTAAGCAGCAGGGCAGTTATTAATCAATAATTAGAAAAACACAGACCACATTATCTAACATGATACCCAAATTTAGTCTAGAGCAGCGAAATGTAGATGCTCATGAATCATACCTGCATTGATGGTGGTCTCAGTTGAGTCTTCAAGTCTCGAACTGCAGACTACAACATAACCATACCAAATAATCTCAGATAACCAGGCTAGATGCAAACAACTTATAGAAAATTAAACTCTATATAAAAACATAGAATGCATGTTTTAAACCCAAAAGACAATTGAATGTATTGTGCATCGAGTAGTTGATTCGTGATTCACAAAGCATTTGGAAATTCATAAATCATGACTCTAACCTTGGTAGAAACACTCATATAATGATGAAATTGAAATCTTATCACTATTTCAGTGACTGGGTGACAAGTTGATTAGTAACTATCCTTCTCTTTTTGTTTTAAGCAGGAGAAATGTAGTAAGAAACCATACTCCTATATATATGTTAAAAAATGAACCAAGTATAATAAAGCTTCATTGACTTATGTATGACAGCATAATGAAGAAACTAGAATAAATAATGCAACATATCACTAAAGCTTAGAAAGATACTAGAATGAAATTTACCTTGAGATCAGCAATTTCCTGCTCTCTTTTTGCAAAAGTGACAATAAATGCAGCCTCTCTTTTCTTAGCTTTCTCTAGCTGAAAGAAACAAATTCAACCGATCATACTGACAGTCAAGATTTTGGATGTGTTAAGCTTATGCATGCAAGAAATATACCATCCAACCAACCTGTTCTTTTAAGGTTTCTTCAGAGGATTTTAAGTTCTGGAGATAAGTTAGCACCAACCCGGGTTCTATATCAAAAGAACCAGTAAATAAAGAATAAACATTCTAACGAAAGGAAACAATGCTGTACATAAAAAATAGAAACCTGGAGACATTCCAGCTGGAGTTGCTGGTCCATTGTGAAATGCAGAATACCACTTTTGAATCTCTGACTTAGCAACTTCTAATTCTTCCTGGATAAAATTGTTCCCAGAAAATATTACCAAGAAACACTTTTGCAATGCATGTAAAAAATATAAAAACATTCAGTGTAAAAGCTATAAAGTACATAGAAATGCATCGCTAATATAAAAAAATACAGATATCAAAGCAGTAATATTACCTAATCTTAACAAATCCTGCAACATCAATTTGACCATTGAATATGAATCTATGTGAAAAAAAAATGAGCTTATAAGAACTAACAAATACAAAATCCCAGTCATTGTGTTGGAGAAGCAGTGACTATATTCAGTTTACAGACCAAACAACCAAATGAAAACCATAAATAATAATGTTTCCTTATAAAAAATAGAAGCAAAATGGTGATTTGTCAGCAAAAAATAGTAATGATTGCGAGTAATTTTGAATGGTCCATTCCCAGGCCATTTAAAAAAAAAAAAGAAGTGCAACAAGGAGTAAATGAATAAACCTAGCAAAGTTACAGCTTACAAAAATTTCAGCAACATGAATTTTATACTACAAATCAATTCTCAAGCAACATGAATTATTTTTGTAAATAAGCCTTCTCCTAAATTTCATACTGCTACTAAATGTATCTTCTCTGGTCTATGGCATCTAAGTCTTCTTTAAATATATGTAAAAAGTTTATCCTCATTTAAATCTCTTACATCCAAATAAATTCTTCACAAATGAAGAATTTCAGATATAACATCCAAATGTTTTCTGAGCAATTTCTTAACATCCAAAACTTGAAGGATCTAATCCATGCACAGGTCTTGGCTTCAATTGTTAATTTTCTTTTCTTAATTATTTAACTTGGGAAAAGACATACTGAAAGGAGTCTTAATGTCCCTAATTACTTCCAGAACTTCACTATTATGCTTCCAAAATGGTTAATAAACACTAATATACTGTGTGATATACATCTATTTGGATAAACTGGGTAACACCATACAAAATATTCATTGTGAAGTTCACAGACTGTAACACATAATATATTTAAACTGTGCAGTGATTGATTGAGAATCAGAGCAATCCATCAAAAACACATTATGCTCGATAGTCTCAACAAGATATTGATAACAAAATGTAACATCATACTTATTAGTGATAGAATGTTGCATTAAAGCAGCTAAACAAATTGGCTGTCACATACCTTGCATGATGTGAGATCATCTTTACAATTCTGCAAGCTATTAATAAATATTGAATCAGAGAGTGGAAATAAAGCAATAGAATGTGCTGCTCATCCATCTTAGTTGTACCTTTCACGCAGAGACAAAATCATTCCAGTGGTCATACCAGGTCCACTTTCTTCAATTTTTGATTTTCCCTGCATTGCAAACAAATGATGTCAGATTTCCCTATCTGTATATTTACAAAAAGAGCGTAAACCCAACTATAAGCTACTCCCAAGCTAAAATGGTGATTGCAAGTGGCAATGCAACAAGCATATAAAAGGATAATGAGGTTATTTTGATGATCTATGGTTATTGACTTCAAGTGTGAAAATTAACATCACACTATCAGTATGCCTGGTCTACCAGGGCAATAAATACGTCATTCAGTAGCTATACCAAGTACTTGCAAATGCAACTAGCATAATTGTATGGATGAAGCGCATACAGATTATCCAGATATCAGATTTAACTGAGGTGTAGTAGTATGCTATAGATTGTAGTATGTTACTCGCATTCATTCAGATGATTTCCAGATAAACACAATTACCACAAAAACATGATCAACATGTCCAATCAAGGAAATTTAATCAAGAAACTTCAGGCAAAGTCTTCAAAATATTTTATAAAGTCACGTTTAACATGCTAGTCAAGGGAAGATAGGCAGCTACAGCATTTTGGAAGAGGAGATCAACAAAACCTTCTAAATTAAGAAAGACAAAAATTTTGGTCTTCATAACTTTTAGTAAACAAATACCTTGCGACCAAAGACGTCCTCTTCTTCTTCGTCGAGATCTCCAAATTTTCGCTTACCATCTGGAAGTTTAGCGTGCAACAGGAATCCAAATAGTTGAGGAGAAAAAAGAATAAACAGCAAAAGAGAATACCTGAACGTTTGGTACTACTCTGGCTTCCAGGAACATCTCCTCCAAAATCATCTTCCTGCATCGTCAAAAGAAAAAACCTTTAAAAAAAAAAGTTCGCCAGGATATTTACCGAGAAGTCGCTCACATCATCGAGGTTTAGAGTAGACGCCATCACTGATGGGGTATAGTTAGCTGAGAAAAGTTCCTTCACCTACCAATCTCCACAGTTCCCTAATGCTGGAGAAAAAAGAGCAAAGGGAGTGAGAAAACGACGACACAAACTGCAGGAGAATACGAAAACGATGCCAAACAACCTCACCTGCGCGCTTCATATCTCATTCGAGTAGGAAGAGAGGAGGGGAATACGTCGGCCTAGGGTTCTACCTCTCGCGCTCCTCCTGGTTTACTCGGAGGAGATGCAACGCCGCCAGCCGAGCGTCGCTGCGTAGGCAGAAAACTTCACTTTGCCCCCCGCAGTTTATCGATTATCAAAACCTACTCGATCGAAATTTCCCTTCACCGCCGATAGTTTTCAAAAATATCAATTACCTCCAGTGCATCCAAATTCATTTCACCCCTCCTTTTTTTATTTATTACTATTATTATTATTATCATTTCACCCCTCCTTTTTATCGTTCTTTATTAAAATAAAAATTAGCCCCAGAGCTTGCTCGGACGGTCAACGTAGCCGTGTTAAAGTCTGAAACGTCAATGGATCAATTCTTGGATTTTACTGTCAGACTACCGATGACTCTGCATTTCTGTGTTGGTCATCTTAGGTTCCTGATTTATCCTCCTTCACACGTAGGGACAGCAATGGAAGACCGCTAATGTGACGATTTCACATTCAATTAAAATAAAAATTAAAACCAACAAAATGCACAAAGTGGATCACCATTTGGCAACTTTTTTGGTAGTAAAAGAACAACAATATGAACACTTTTGAGTGTCATTAAATGAAAATTTCACAAAAGTATATTTGAAAAAAAAAAATCCAATTTTCAGCTCTTTTCTTGAGCTCGAAAAGTGCATTCCATTTCTCATAGTTTTTCATCTGCCAGTTTCTTTAGTCGAGCCATTTCATGTGGCATTAGTAGCTAGAGGCAGCTACTTGCTTGAAGAACAGGACTCAGGAAACCATCTGGAGAGTAGAAAATGCTTCATCTTTAAGATCAATCCAAATGCAGCATAGCAAGGTATGTGCATCAGTGCCATCAAAAGGTACCTGCAGTTGCACCAAGATTCATCATCGCAATCGTCTGGCTTTAGCTCAAGATTGCTGGTGAAATCCAGCTGATTTCCTATCTCTACTGTGCATGAATCAAGGACTAGTCGACATTCATGTTACTGAGGGATCTAACTTGGATTTATGCTGCAAAGCAACATTCATGTTTGCATCTATAGATTACACTGGTGCGGGTAATAATACCCCTTGTCAAGATGGTGGGAACTGGTCAAGAGCCCCGTTGACGCGGGAACCCGGTCAAAGGAAACATTCGATTAGATCCGAATCCGCGTGGTCCTTAATTACATCGGCGAGCCACATTGCCTCGGCTCGATACCCCGGTTTAGCTCGCGGGATCCCGCAGTCATAGGTCTCGGCCACATGGCTCACCTCGGCCGCATAACTCTCCTCGGCCATATGGCTTACCTCGGCCACATAGCTCTTCTCGGTCACATACCTCGGCTCAGCCATGTTCTATGTTTCTTGGTTATATCATCTCAGCAGGGTCATACCTCAGCTCTGGCATATGTTAGCTCCATGTCTATTAATGAGGCCTTAAGGGGGTCATGTCATCTGGATCATGCCTACAGCGGTAACCTATCCGACGTCACATCTCCAACGTACTGAATGGGTTCCCATGCCACCATACCGAAGATGGGTCTTCATACTCTTCGAGAATAGTCACCCTCCCTTTCCTTTTTGCTATCCCTATATAAAGAAGGGAGTAATCACAAATAATAGATTATGACTTCTCATCTCGACTCCTTTAATCGTTTTCGCCACTATTCAATATATCCTGACTTGAACGTCGGAGGAGATTCCGTCGAAAACTCCCGGCACCCTCACTTAAGTGTTGACTTCGCAGGTCAAGTGTCATTCCAGAGGTATCGGTCGCCTGCATCCTCGCTCGTTGACGATCATGTCCACCGTTCTCAGCCAGACCGAAACATACACGAAGAAGAATCATGTTTGTAATGCATATGGAAGTGGTATGGGCTGAGGATACTCTAAGCAATGTGGTGAATCCTTGCATATGCATATGCAGCTGATACATGTTCAGAAATGAGTCTTTTAATCTGAATGAAACAGCTTACCATATTGGTGCATAATTGGATGACAAATCGAGAAAAGGATAAGGCCACCTGCAAGAAGGAAATGCCAATCCGAAGCTAAATTTTTGCTGAAAAGTGTTCCTTTAGCAAAAATGTTGCTGTGAGGGATAAGTCTAAGAGGATTAAAAGAGATTTTACCAGATTTTGGTACAAGCATGGAGCACCCATTGAAAAAGGACATAAACTGCTGTCCAGAGTAGGAAGTATGCGATCCTGAACCAGGGAAAACTCTGTATAAGGTATGTGAAAGTGTTAATCGTTGAACCGACTTGCCACAAAGAAAAACTACAATAAAAAAGAACAATTTACCACAAAGAAAAAGAACAGCATACCAAGCTATTCAGTGCAGTTTCACCGAGAAGGAAAAGTACATTGATTGAATGCATGCCGACCAGTAGCTGCCATTACAAAGAAAATTCAAAGACTTCAATACACATGAAGTCCCAAATCTGTTTTTGTGTTTCATGTGAAGAAGTATTCTGTCTGATAACTAATCAAATTCAAAGACTTCCAACATAAAAATGAAGATCACAGAAAGAATATATAATGACTGATTTAATTACTAAAGGCAATGTTCTGTTGGAATACATTGTAAATAACAGTTTCGTTTGAGTATTTAATGAGCTACCCTGCATATTTCTTCTTAAAGACTATCACCAGGGAGAGGCTTTTATTTCCAAGTGTTTAGTTGTCGAAGTGAGCCAACTTACAAAATTCATATTATAATCTTTGATGGCCAAAAATGGGAATATGATGAACCAAAAGACGCAATCGGTGAGCATCACTGCACCTGCACTTGTCTGGAAAAGATAAGAGGCAAATTAGTTCACCTGCAAGGTAAACAATATAGGAATAAGCACGCTTATGGTGTTTAAGTACACGAAGGTATAGAATGCTGACACACAAAAGAAAATGACATTGTCCATGTGTTAACAAAGAACTGGGTAAAATTGAAATCTAAAGGGTATTTCTTCCTCTTTCATGGTTGACATGCCCGTTTCTAGTTCTTAGATGGATCACTTAAGAAATTTATGGTTGAGTGAAAACATTGCGTGCACCAGTGCCTTCTATGGTGTGGCTGGTACAATGCAATCAAACTCAGAATGAAATTTTCATTTAGGAATTGATTCCACTCTGACATTTGGAAAGACTCATTTGAGGGTTTGCATCTATTCTAGCATCCAAAACTAGACTATCCACCTTTGACAGAAATAATTTGTCAATTACTTCTCAAAATTAATGTTCATGCATTCACTTTATTCCCTAGAAAGCATTTAAATCCTGTGAAATCAAACAAAGAATGGAAACAACTATTCGATTTATCATTCCATTTCCTAATTTCATTCAAGATCCATTTTAACCCAAATGCAACCTTATGAGTTAACTTATTTTTAGGAAAGTTTTTGGGTTAATGTTATGAAGCATGCCCATAAGAACCATTAAATTAATTTTTCATGGATCTCATTCAATACTCAGTTTACTTAAGTTCTTCCCTAGTTTGATGGAGGTTGAAAAAAACAAACTCACATATACTTTGTAAGGAAGATTGCATAAAGCAAGGTTAGATTCCCTTTTCGCAAGAACTTGCAAAATAGAAAACCGCAAAATCACAGTGCTAAAACTAGCACTTTTCTGTTTTTTTTATACCTTTGCAGAAACAAGTGGTTGCCTGATCAAAAATTGATCCTCTCAGGCACTCAAGTCTCAGCCAACAGAAATAATTTAGTCGACACATAACATTAGCATTTCATTGTATCTGATTTATGTTATGTCAACCTTGTTTGTATTATTCCAAAATGACGAGAATATGGCTATAACGTTGCCATTAAAGGGTAATCCGGTGTACAAACTTCCACCAATGTGTTATCCTGCTGTATTGCAAGAAGTTGTTTTTGCAATTCGAACCTATGACCTTTAAGTCACACAACAATAATGTTATCGTTACGCCTCTCCTTTATAACGTCGCTATTATTCAATAAAATTATTATACCACACGCTGACCATCCTTAAGATGCCCCTTTCATGCTCTATAAATATAAGAAAGCAAGACAACGATTGTAAAGCATAACTGCTCACGCTTAAAATAGTAGCAAAACCAATTAGAATAACTTTTGTTGGTAATGGTTAGTTTTCAATTTGAACTGTCAATGATTATCGAAAATTTCAGGCTAAATACCAGCTCAAGCAATCAATGCACCGAAAGGAGATAGATTTGACTGATTGGTCATAAGTAAATGTAATTACCTGAAAGATTATTTGAAACAGAATCCCCCAATAGCCAGCAGTTTCCTCATTCAGCTTTGTAACTACAACTTTATCCTCACTAAATTTGTCGAGATGTTTACACCCATAGGCAGACATCAATGTTCCAATCTAAAAGATAAAGCTGTATATGTGAGAACTTTAGAGAGAGTATCTATGGTCGTCTAAAACATCATAAACAAAAGGAAAACATTAGGCACAATCAGTCGACAAGACAATGAGTAAAGTGGAAAAATACAAGCAAAATGGTGCAACATTCAAAGTTTAGGACATACCAAAAAATAAATGGTAACCAGCATAAATGTCCACCTGAGGAAAATGAACAGTCACACTTAAAATGAGTGAAAAAGAAAAGAAAGGAAGCATATCAGTTTTCTTCCAATACAATTCCTCCCTATAGAACTTTAATAAAAATTGTATCGACTCAATATAAAAGTCCTAAGCATAACTAAATCTTTTGAAATAATAAATGCTATCTAAAACATAGACATAAGAGTATAACACTACATGTCTTAGATTGAGAGTATAATACTACGTATGTCTTAGGCTAACTTATATCTTATACTTTTATCCATCACATCCATTGTTATTGACTTCCATGGAATTGAAAGGAAAAAAATAATGTCTATTGGAAATTCAAATTTCTTTGAGTTCCACTTTCAGTTGATTAGCATGGAACTAAATTATTTCATCCTCTCTTCTCCCTTCCAAGTAAAAAAAAAATGGCAAATCCATTCTTTCCCTTTCTTTTCCCTCCTACTTCCGAGCAAGTAAACAAACCATTATACACTCCAAAATCATTAAAAGATGCTACTTTATCAATAAATCAAGATTTGGCAAACTGCAAAAGCTTTTCTAGCAACATGAATCACCAATAGACACAGAGGAATAAAGACAGACAGACAATGCGCATGATTAGAGAAGCTGCAAAGAATGCTCGACATCTGAAACAATGGCTTACTGCGTGTAGTAGTAAAATATTCCGCTTCCATCCACAAGAACATTGATGACAAGGAACCCGAGCATCGCGACGAAGGCAACAAGCCGAAAGACCAGCAACCAAACGGGGTGTATCTCCGGCACACCAGGCCACCACAGCTCATCCTTATACAAGGCACTGCAGTGGCTCGCTGTGCTGCAGCCTTCAAATTTCCACACCAAAATGGAAGCTACGATCATGGAAGACAACACCGACACTGCACATAGAAGAGCTCTCCAGTTCAACCAGTAGTACGCCTCGGTGGAGTCAGCAGTTACAACCGGCTGCCAAGAATTCGATGAAGGTCCTGCTGAGAAATGCATCAATTTTCAAGCTTTAATTTCTCCCCCGCTGCTAAATCATCGCCATGAGGCCATCTGCTTGAGTTGAGCTTTCAAGATGCTTAACTTTGGGAGGAAGTCGGCCGTTGATTGTGTGTTTGTTTATGGAGGTTTGCACAGAATAAAGCTGAAGGTAAATGGGATTGGGAGGAAAGATAAAGCGCAGTGGGTTCTCAGTCCAAAAAGTGGCTTAACAAGATGCTTCTCCCATTTGGAGGGAAACTCGGGAAGCCAAAGCTTCATGTTCACTGAATTTAAAAGGCGCGCGCCGTTTTTTAAAAATTTTAAAAAAATCGTATTAGTAAATATTATTTAATCTCGATAAAAATGTCTTTAAAAATTTTAAATCACCGTAAAAAAGCCAAAATCTACTTAAATAGTGCCATAATAGTTTAACGATGATTTTATTCATTTTAATTAAATTTAAATAATTTAAAATAGATTTATAAAATATATATACATATAAAAGTATTTAAGCGAGTTCAAATCTAATTAGTAGATAAAGTATAATTTTAACGTCGGACAATTTTACAAGAATAATGTGACTGTGACGATCAAATTTTATCATCGAGCCATGAGTCCTTTTTAATTTTATTTTTGATAGTTGATGAAAATTTTATAAGAGACTTATAGGATCTCATGATTTTAAAATTTTAAATTATGCTGAGATTTTGATTGTTATTGAGAACGATATAATTTTAATAATACAGTTTTGATATTTTTTAATTATAAAAATATTAATTAAAATAAAATATTAACTTAAATATAAAAAAAATAATTATAATAGCATGACTAATTTAATTAATTTCGATTATATAGCATTTAATAAAATATAATAATAAAAACATTATTATTATTCATAATATATAAAAATAAATAACTTTATGAAATATTTT
>JBAMHZ010000031.1:2001005-2012462 GCA_037177395.1 Alpinia galanga
AAATACAATTTATATATATTCAGAAATAAACTATTAAAATGTTCGTCTAATTTAAGAACTCTTAATCTTCTTCTTGCTATTTTGAATATTTTACTATTATATCATACCCACCGAGATAAATTAGAATGATGATATTTAGTGACAATTTAGAAAATAATATAGTTGACGGCCAGTGATGATTGATCATCGACCAATGTCATCATGGGCTCACATTAATTTATCGTTGGTCATTATTGTCGCCGATCGATGATTGATGACACGCGCAACAATTAATTGTCGTTATCGTCGATTGACTATCGATGGCAATCAATTGATGGCGGTGACAATTAACGACGAAGATGGCAAAAAGTAAATAAAAAAAGAAAAATAATATATATTTTTTTCAAAATTTTACCTTCAAATTTTTTTTCTCCCCTAATTTTTATTTTTATTTCCTTTCAAAAAAACAGAGGAGGGGAGATTGTCACGTCTCGGGAATGCAATCGATCCAGTCGTCCATTTTCAGGATTCACGCCGACGCGGAATTAGCGGCTTCCAAGTCACCAGAGAGCAGAGAGCGGAGCAGGTCGAGCATCGAGCCGAAAACGAGGAAGGGATCGAATCGATCCGTCGAGTGAAAAGCGACTCGATCAAGAAAAGCGAATTCATTCACGCGCAGATCCAAACCCGATCGCACGCTCCTTCTCCACGTCAATCGATCGAGGTGGTCGCGTAAGACTCCGGCCGGCGACAGGGCTCCGTCTCCGACGATCCGATGGCGCGGCGGTCGTCCTCCTCCGGACGGTGGCGGTACCTCCACCCCGCCTACTACCTGAAGCGGCCGAAGCGGCTCGCCTTCCTCTTCATCGTGTTCGTCGTCGCGACCTTCGCCTTCTGGGATAGGCAGTCTCTGATCAGCGAGCACGAGGTCCTCCCTTTTTTCCCCCGATTCACTTTTTCGTTCGCGCTGAAACTTTGGATCGCTGGCTAGATTTCGAGTTGCTTTTTGCTGGAATACTAGATCCGTTTGTCATTGCTTACGAAGCCTTTTGATTTTTGAATTGATGAATTGTGGAGGGACGGAGAAGGTTATAGTTTGAGGATATGATGATGTCGTTCCTGATGAATAGATTGATCAAAATGTGTCCTTTAACCACAAGGATCATAAAACTGATGGAATGTTGTTAGGAACAGGTTGGATGACTCTGGATGCTTCGACTAGTTCGGTGCAATTGCTATTAGTAAGATAGGTTATCGTCTTGCTATGCGGCTGTATCTACTTAGATTCTACCAACGGCTTTATATTTATATATGTGGGATATTAATATAACCTGAAAAAAAATGCAGGCAGAGATCACTAAGCTCCAGGAAGAATTGAACAGATTGCAAGATCAGGTATATAGAATACTTATGTGCTTGCCTGTTGTGCCTACAATAGAAGGGTTTTTGAAGATTCCATCAACTGTTTCTTCTTGCAGTTGCGAAAAGTTGGTGTTTCAGATGACATGAGTGAGAATGTCAAACTTACTAGGGAAGTTGAAATTGATTCTGTTAACAATGAACGTAGGGAAAAGGTCAAAGAGGCTATGCTTCATGCATGGAACTCATACGTAGAGTATGCATGGGGCCAAGATGAGCTTCAGGTATGTTATGAGACACACAAACATTTCTAACTGAAGTTTATGGAATCATGAGCTTCAGATTTTTCTTTCTAAGAATTTGAATAACATAATAACTTTCTTTTATTGGCCAGCCACAATCAAAGAGCGGCGCAAATAATTTTGGTGGTCTTGGAGCAACCCTCGTAGACTCTTTGGATACATTATATATAATGGGTTTGAAAGATGAATTTCAGAAAGCTAGAGAGTAATTTGTGAATTTTCATGTTAGACCTGTTCTATAATTTATTTAACTTTATTGAAGTTTCCTCATTGCATTAACCAAACTTGAAAATTTGATTATAGATTCCTTATTGTCTGATGTGAAAAAAAAGCATGAATCAAGCAATTTATAGGGATTTAATTTGAGAAAAGTTGTATTGCAAACTTTTCAATATTTTTCATGATAGTGAATAACATCAGATTACAAAATATGAGATCATTCATGATTCATTGAATAAGTGAAATAGAAATTCAATATTAAAGTTGTAGACTTAGGGTATCGCTGGAAGATGTTATCAAAACTACGATGATAATGTAAAATTTTTAAAATGTTGGTAAAAGATAAATTTGCATACTATATTCAAGAGAGATCTCTATGGTGTATTTTATTGGTAGAGTATATTTTGGTTATCCATGAGAGTGTAGAATAAACTCAAGCTTGAATTGTGGAGAGGAACTTGAGAAACTAAAGGTTTTAAGTAAACCTGAAATTGAATATGTTTGTAATTTAACATAAGAAAATAATGTACATAACTAGTAAAGATAGATACTCATGAAATTCCTGTCAGTGTTTTAAACATATCGGATTGATTATGCTTCAAGAAGATATTGATGGACATATTATTGATAGGATAAAATATTGAATAGTTGACATGGATAAGAGCTTATGGAGTATCATGATGTGTTCATTGTATGCCTTCGAGTTAAAGAAATTTATACTTTATGATTCAGAGTATTGAGTTGTTGGGAAACAAGTATGCAAAAGATAAATGTAGCAAAGCCAAGAATGGCAAGATGGATTGTGAGATTACAAAGAAAAATAAAAAAACACTACTATCCGAAAGCAATTACAACAATCTCCTGTAAATGATACAATGAAATGAAATATGTTAAGATAACGTTAACATGTTCAAAGATGATCAACGAATTCTAGTTAAACAAATTTAATTGATTAAAATTGCAGGTGTGAAGGCTATAGGGATACTAAAGATAATTCAGACGACATAATCAAAACTAAGTTTAGTTATGGCTACAAGTGACATGTCCTTGCATTTATTTCAATGCAAATAAAACATCCATATTGCAAACCTCAAATAGTTGAGGCTTACATAGCTTGTTATTTTGATGCTTTAGTTGTTCAACCATTTGTTTATACTTTATACACAAGATTACTGGTAATAATGGGTAATTGACTCAAGTTTTTTCAGACTGTTTGATGGACTTATGTGAACTTTGTCTATAAATTGTATTAAACTACCCAGTGATCCACTCAAATAGCATGAGCAACTGATGAGGCAGGAACAAACATGGCCTCCTCCAAAGAGAGAGAGAGAGAAAGGTTGTATAAGACAACTGCCAGCCAGAGATCCACACCATTTGCATGGTTCAGTTGATGTGGCCCCAGGAAGTGCAATGGGTGCACATGAGGCAAACACAAATGCTACTTCTCAGTGAGAAAGAGGGGCCACTCTAGGTGCTACAACTGTAGCTTGGGTTGGTGGTAGGCAATGAAAGGAGGAACATGCACGATACAGGCACAAATGCAGCCTCCTGCAGAGAGAGAGGGAGATGCTACATGTAATCACTGATGGGAGAGAGAGAGAGAGGAGTAGCAGGAGGATGCATACTGAGGCAAGTAAAATCTGAAGGACCGAAAGAACGCTAGAAGGGGGGTGGGGTGAATAGCGTTTTTAAATTTATCTTTTCTTCTTTTAAAACACAGAGTAAAATACAAATAAATGCAGCAAAAAAAGAAATGACTCGGTTTATTTTTACTTGGTTCACAGCCAACGGCTGCTAGTCTAAGGCCCGTAATCTGAGATCGCCTACGATGGGTAATTTATTATTAAATCTCTTCCTCATTGGAGGTAAGAGATGCAGAACTTCACAAAAGAGATAAAGGATACGGTAACAACCTACTGCTCCTTTTAACAATTAAGTACATAAATAAATCAACTCTTAAACTAAGTATACTGACTTAACGAGAATTGAAGAATCAATGCACGGTCGGAGTAGCATCGTAGGGCATCGGAGTACGTTCGGAGAGTAAGATCACTTGTATAAGTTATGTACTTAGGGTTTGAGTTTCTCCTCCTTTTATAGACTTTTCCAATTCATAAAACCACCTCTTTTCGTCCAGGTACATGATCAGGATGACCTCTTATCCCCTTCATTCTCTATCAATAAGGTGGCAACCCTCTTTGATCGGAGCCATCAGTCAACTGGTGGCTTGCACCAGTCGACTGATGGCACTACCAGTTGACTGGTGACCCTATTTTCCAGCCAATTGGTTACATTCTGTCACCTGTATCACAGAGTTAGTGTAATATATATAGTAGTGATATTGTGACAGTCCTAGACTGTCCGATCTTGATTTTGACATTCCCCCAAAACCCTCAGTCAGTTCGACGCCTAAGATTGTCCCCTAATCAAAGACACGACCTTATTATCACTCGACACAAGAAGCTTACCATGCTTAGTTTGCTGGACATTCTGGCTAGCACTTGATCCTAGTTTGGATTTTGCACACTTAACAAAATATGAGATTACAAATAAACTTAACTTTGAACCTTTGCCATAATCAAAACTCATATTCGATTATATGGTGCCTCTGCACTAACATAATCTCCCACGTGAGGTGTGGGGGTGTGGGGAGTGGAAGAGAAAATTCATCAACAAGAGGAGGAGAGTGTGTGAGAGAGGGTGCTCCATCGCTATTATCGTCACTATTAAAGGAAGTGGAGAGTAGGAGGCCATATGAGAGAAGAGGGCATGGTCTCTCTCCCCAAAAATGAACATGTCCGTCGAAAAGGCTCCACGTTTTATGGACTGTGCAATTATCTGTATGCACAGAGAAACCATACACTTGGCTGTTTGCCCTGTTATTTCAATGCATGTACTTTTGCTGCTGTGCTTTCAGTTTGCTTAGTTAAATAAACAACTAGGCATATTTGGTGTGTGACTTCAGAGAAACATATAGCAGTTACTCAGTTTATTTTATTTGATATGAACGCTTTGAGTTTGTTTAATTTTTCCCCCCTAGTAACTGATTTGAACTAATCATTGGCAGGTGGGTTGCAACTGCATTAGATTTCAACAAAGATTATGTAGCAAGTGTTTTCGAGACAACCATAAGGTGGCGTTGTAAGGTTTACTTTATGTTTCTTTAATCTTATTTTCTAGGTAACATGTCTCAAGTCACTGCCTTTGTGCTTTTTTTTATTTATTACCATACTGATTTTTTGTTTTTCTAGGAAATTTGTCATCTGATTGTGGTATTTGAAACTAAGCTGGTTTAGAATTTTCTCAAACTATATGCGTGATCATATCTCATTTTTTTCTACTTCAATTTCAGAGTTGTGGGTGGACTATTAAGTGCATATGACCTGTCTGGGGACAAGTTATTTCTTGAGAAGGCTAAAGACCTTGCTGATAGACTGTTACCAGCATGGGATACACCAACTGGCATTCCTTACAATAGTATTAACTTGGCTCATGGAAACCCTCATAATCATGGATGGACTGGGGTACATCTCTAATAACCATTTTGCTTCTTCAGTTGTAATAGCCCCTACTTGAAATATTAAGCTAATATTAATTTTTTGATCTGTGGTTTCAGAACTTTGATCTTAGTTCATTTTGCTCTTGCATTGAGACAATTCATAAATAAATAGACTAAGAGGAGGTCATTTAAGCATATGAAGTTATGAAAAGTTTGACAAAGAGTATTGCTTTCAATTTTAAACCTCTCTCATTTAGATTGTTTTTTCTTCATTTTTAGTTCATTTATCCTCAAGAAAGGAATTTGGAATGTGGCTATGGTTTAGAATTTATCAGTAACAAAATATCAGTTTCATTGGATTAGTCATGACAAATGATCAGTTTCATGGGATTAGTCTTTTACTTTTGATTTTTTCTCTTTGTTCTTGATTATTATATTTTTCACGTGTTACGATTTACGATTGAGATTCATAACTGTTTCTTATGGTTTTTTTTTGCCACATAGCAGGGTATTCTTGCTCGACATTTTCTTCAATTTGAATTTTTCCTCTTTCCTTATTTGTGCAATTTCTGTATTTTTTCAACATACATTTTTTACTTTTATATTTCTTTTTGCAGGGAGAAAGTATTCTGGCAGATTCTGGCACTGAACAGCTTGAATTTATAGCTTTATCCCAAAGAACAGGAGATCTGAAATACCAGCAGAAGGTATTATCTATAAATTCTATCTCATCGTTTTCAGTATAATTTGGTTGCCAAGGGTACTATAAAGTGGACATCACTTGTGTTGTCCAGTGAGAACTTTCTATCACTGTGAATGTCAGTTTCATCTTATAGATCCTTATATCTTTTTCTTTGTGCAAGCAATGTAGTACAAGGTTTATTGATACTGATCAGCTGGCAAATAATCAAATGCATTTAATGCAAAAGTATTCTTGTGTCTTTGATGGACAACTAAATTATTCTTTAAGTTATAGGACTTCTCAATTACCACAGATTTAGTTTTAGTATATGCTCATTACTTTTTCATTAGGTTGAATAATATGGAAATATGATTTTGTTCTTCAACATACTTACGACATGTGTATGTCCTTGAGATTGTTAGACTAGTCATTTAGCCACCTGTGTAACTTGTGTAATAATTGCATGATTATGATTTCATGAGTATAAGATGATAGAAGCAAATCTTAGTTTCAGGGACCTCAACTGATAAATCTTGCTTTGCAATTTGCCAGGTAGAGAAGGTCATCAGGCAATTGCAGAAAATATATCCTAGTGATGGTTTACTTCCAATATACATAAATCCTCAGTCAGGTGTTGCAGTACCTCATTCGACAATAACCTTTGGTGCTATGGGTGACAGGTATTTTTCTTTTTCTAAAGACGGATACCTCTTTCTTATAATTGCTTTTTGATACTTGTTTTTGTTTAATACTTCTATGTTGGTTTTCTCTTTCTACTTGAGGACAATTGATTTTGAGAATTATTTGCTTGCAGTTTTTATGAGTATTTACTTAAAGTGTGGATACAAGGAAACAAAACAGAAGGTTTGAAGCATTATAGGTTGGTTGGCTGTGTTATTAATTTCTATATTCAGCAAATGCTGTAAATTTTACATGAACTGCTCCAAGGCATGACTATATCAGTAACCTGTAAGATTGCAATCATGGTGGAAGATAACTTGCTAATATCTTAAAGCTATGATTGCAGAGAAATGTGGGAAACATCAATGGAAGGGTTATTGAGTCTCATACGGAAATCAACTCCATCTTCCTTTTCATATATCTGTGAGAAAACTGGCAATTCTCTCTCTGACAAGGTATGCTTTTCTGCAACCAAGGGAAAAACTGATATCATCTTGGTCTTTGTTAAGTTTATGTTTGTGGCCTAAGCAGATGGATGAGTTGGCATGCTTTGTGCCGGGCATGTTAGCTTTAGGATCCTCTGGATATGACCCTGAAAAAGCTGAGAAGATGCTGTTACTTTCAAAAGAGGTTTTTTTTTTTTTGCATGTTTACATTTGTCTTCTTTCCCATTACTTTGCCATGAAAAGGTATTTCTGAGGTTTTTTTCATCCTCAATTCAACTGGTAGAAAGAATTTGATTTGACCAAATTTGAGATAGCAGAAATGCAAGCTGTCAATTAAATGCTGATTTTGTTTATATGAAGTGAATCGATGTGATGCCCAAAGCTAAAATCTTCTAGTTGAAATTCCTCTTCTATCTAATTCTTTTTGTTTTGCTACTTTATTATGGATGTATTGACCATTTTTCAAGTTAGTCACCATGTTTGCAGCTATAATTTTAACATTTTATATTATAAATTATTGTCTAAATAAAATTGAAAACCTGATGTTCGCTTTCACTTTTCATGCTTCGCTTTATTATTTTATCTAATTTTAATAATCTTTCTTCCTTATTTACTTACCATATGGGTACTTGATGAAATTGTTTACCATATTTATTTAACTTTATCTTGTTCATAAGGCCTGTATATCATGATTTATTTTGTTCTTTTTCTTTTTAGATTTACCAATAACTGCGAAGTTGATTGTGCAGCTTGCTTGGACTTGCTATAATTTTTATCAAATAACTCCAACAAAACTAGCTGGAGAAAATTACTTCTTTCATGATGGACAGGTCAAACAATTCTTTGTACTTCTGAGTATCGTATCACACTGTTCACTTCTTTTATAGTTTTGAACTTTTGATATATTATTGCAGGACATGAGTGTTGGCACCTCGTGGAATATACTGAGACCTGAGACTGTTGAGTCACTTATGTACCTTTGGCGTTTAACTGGAAACAAAACATACCAAGAATGGGGATGGAACATATTTCAAGCATTTGAAAAGAATTCTCGGATAGATTCTGGCTATGTTGGCCTAAGGGATGTAAGTTTTACAGATTTCATATTAAATTTATTCGTTATTTCATGTGTGTTAGTTAAAGTCTCTTGATAGTTGATATAAGGAAATAGGAAGCAAGGAAATGAGTTCCTGTTGACTACGAGAAGTTTAAAGTCATTTTTTACAATTGTATTGGTCATCTATGAGATTCTCATTGTTATTGTGCTCCAAGAAAGGCCACTCTTTTCTAACCTCGAGGATAAGAGTTAGATTGTGTATATGGTATATTGGGTTAGGAATTAAGACCTCGAGGACCTTATATTTCATGTTTGAAGCTGAACTCTTGGCCTTGGTTATTTCATAGATCATGATTCTTCAGTTCAAGCCACTAGTCATATAGATTATCTTGGGTTCTTTAGAGTGATTAGCTATGCGAATTTTTTAGTGCACAAATAAAATTTCCCCATAACAATACACTAGCTTCATAACCTGTGCAGTCGAATCTCGTATCACAAATTTGCTATTCTGGACTTGTCCTTTATTATGGTTTGTGTATAAAGGGTTAATTTAACTCACGTTCTACTTTTCCAGGTGAACACAGGTATGAAGGACAATATGATGCAGAGCTTCTTCCTCGCAGAGACACTCAAATATCTCTACCTTCTGTTTTCCCCGCCCTCAGTCATCTCATTTGATGAGTGGGTTTTCAACACCGAAGCCCATCCTTTAAGAATCGTTCCTAGAAATGACACGGTGCCAGAGTTAAGTGGTCTAGAGGAGGCAAAACCTCAGTCGAAAGCCATCGATAGGCGGTTCGGGAGAAAGCAAGGAAGGATAGCCAATCACAATTAACAGTTTTGTAATATTATTTTCATTTTCGGTTCGACCAAATGCTCTCTTCGATAGCAGCTTGAGACGTTAGTAAGAAGCAGTGCTTGTTGCTTTAATTGGCTCCCTGAACTGAATGGGCATTTGACGTTATCATTATACGGAATTGTATTTAACTTGTAGAATTTGTCCTCTGCTAATAAAGAGACTAGTGGGTTTCAAAAAATCAGATTGCTTTGCTTGCTCATTTAACACAAATCCTGTGACATTTAGATTGGAAGAACATTGAATTAGTTAGACTGCATCCAAAACTAATTGGCTAACCAGGTTATTGGTTTTTTTTCTTTTTTTTTTCTTCTATAATTGTGGTGTTCGAGTTGTCTGAGGTAGGGTTGGCCAAGGAACTAGTGGCAATTCATCCATTTGGCAAACAACTGGGGAGTGGGCAGAGACTTCAGCATTGACAAAATAGCTTGGTGGCAATTAAGAATCAAAGATGGAAGAATTAAACTACATAATGGATGGACTTTATTCAATTTAAAGAAAATCATTAGCAAGTAAATTATATATCAAGCATTGATAGTATGCTTGGTGTCAATTGAGAATGAGGAAAAGGACAATTCACTCGTGTATGCGTACACACACGCACCCCCACTGTATATACAACGATGACAATGATAATCAAATTTTATTCTATCGAATGAGATCGACTATATGAATTTTTCTACACATTTTATCTTTAATTATATTATTATTTTTATTTAAATAATTATTTTTTCTTATTTTATCATTGTTAACTAAGTCTTCTTTAATCTTTTTTTTTCCATTTGAAATGTATATTTGTCATTTTATATAGTTTAATTGGAGCATTTATTGATAGTCTAAATATATATCTATATCATCTTAAACATATCTTTCGAAGTTTTTTCTCAATAAATATAACCTCGACTCACTTTAATTCTCTCATTTTTTATTCTGTCCATCCTTGTATATCTGCACATCCACTTTAATATTCTTATTTTTTGGCTCTCATCTTTTACTCATATGTTTGATTCATAATCCAATATTTAGCTTCATATAACATAGCAAGTCTAATCATTATTTTGTAGAACTTTTGTTTTTTAATTTTAAAGGTATTTTATAATTACAAAGAACACCTAATACTCTTTTTCATTTTAATCATTTTGTTTATATTCTATATAAGATATATCTCTCAATCTCTCTATCGTTTTACAAAAAAAAATCCTAAATATTTGAAGCTCTTAGTTATTGATAATTCATGATTATCTATCTTAACAATTGTCTCATTACATCTAATTTTATTAAATTTAAATTTTATATATTCTATCTTTAATCTACTATACTAAAACCTTTTACTTCTAACTTTTTTTTTTATACCAAGATTGGAGTTTTGCATTCACATCTTCATGTGTTTCATATACCAAAATAATATTATTTGTAAATAATATTACCATAGTACCATATCTTGGATATGTCCAGTGAATTTATCCATCATTAGTCTAAAAAGATAGAAATTTAGAGTTGATTCTTGATGTAACTCTATCTTTATGAGAAACACTTCGGTTAATCCATTCGAGTCTTCACTCTTGTAATTATATTCTCATATATATCGATCCTTAATTATTTTAATATATATACAACATTGAAATCTTTCTTTCTAGAATTCTTCATATAATTTTCCTTAAGACTTTATCATAAATTTTTTCTATATTGATGAATGTCATGAGTAAGCCATGCTTTTGTTTCTAATATTTTTTAATTAGTTACCCAAGAAGATGCATAATTTCTATTGTCAATAATTTTAAATATGAATCCAAATTAATTTTTGATCAACACGATCTCTGTTGGTGCAATCGACTTCAAGTCAAGGTTGACCAAACTCGAGTTAGGCTCGAGTTAAGTTTCGATATTTAATAATATGATAATGAGTGAAGATGATATGAGACATCTGAGGTCAGTTGAGATGGAGATTATTTGTGAAGTCATAATTGGGTCAGGTTGATCAATGGTGCATGTAAGGTCAAAGCTGATCGAAAAGTCAAATAAATCAAGGTTAACTGGATACTTGACAAGTGAATACCAAGTGGGTTAAGGAGAACCAAACACTTGGGGCGAAAAGTCTAACAGGGAGTTGACAAGTGAGAAATTCAAGTGAGTCATAGTTAACCAGACACTTGGTGGTGGAAGGTACAATAGGGATTTGACAAGTAAGAAATCCAAGTGGGTCACGGTTGACCAGACACTTATTGGTTGAAAGTCCAACAGGGAGTTGGCAAGTGAGAATGAAAGTGGGTCATGGTTGGTTAGACACTTAGTGATGGAAAGTCTAACAGAGAGTTGACAAGTGAGAATTCCTGGTGGGTCACAGTTGACCGGACACCTGATAAGTGTGAAAAGT
>JBAMHZ010000031.1:2054566-2065708 GCA_037177395.1 Alpinia galanga
ATGGATTCACACACCGGATGAGTCACTGAATGCTATAAAAAAAAATTCACTTCTAAACTAGTCAGATGCAAGTCAGATTTAGGCAGAACAAAGTAAACATCAAAGAAACATTATTTGAGGGTACTACCTACACAGTGAATAACAAAGGAGCGAATGAGGCAATAAAAGTGGACTTTTCAATTCAATAGGGCATCATTTCATCTTTGCCTCTGTAAAGAGAACGTGCTTATTCACTCGTGGATCATACTTGCGGAACTCGAGCTTTTCTGTCATCTTTCGAGGATTCTTTCGCTTCACGTAGAAGAAACCAGTTCCAGCAGCTGAGACCAGCCGAATGAATATTGATCCACCCTTTGCTTTACTACCCATCTACCTCAATAATGTGTCTGCTCAAAATATAAGATAGACAAAGGCACCAAGCCAGAAACAGCTTAGAATCTCAATTCGTGGCCAAGAAAGGAACATGGAACAAGAAAACATGTTATAAGTCATCATATAGTGAATAAAAAGGAAGTGATCCTAATTTATTTCGTACTGGTTTAAGCCGGAATATGGACTTGAAGTGCCTCATCCCATTTATTATTAAACTCTACATCTATGAAGCATTTACAGTGGGTTGATCTATCACCTTCTGCCTTATGCTTTATATTGATGATCCAACTCATCCATATCAGAAAAATGGGCCAAAAAGTTGCTGACAAAAAATGCTGCTACACCAGAATGAACTGTTGAATCACAAAGTTATCTACCATTTACCAGATGAGTACTTATAAGCTGCTCTTTGCAAGTAAGTAGTTGCTGTTTAACGTCCTACATGAATATACAGATGATTACACAGCAATCCTGCTATTAAACGGCAATGTGATGAATCAATGTCAACTGTGTAATTTGCTTCCAGCAAGATCCCTTAATTCAGTAACATTTTATTTGCTCTCAGTTTGAATATCAACATTTACAATCAAAGTTTGTCTTGGAAAGTCTGGTGGCCAACTAAGATCTACAAACTTCACATAAAAAAGTAATTTTCTTAGAAAATTGCATCAGAAGTTCAAAAATCATCAATAATCTAATCATAATATTACTGAAGCACACTAGAGAACCATAGAAATAACATCAATGTTATGGCTAGAGGTGGAAGATTTACGAGGAGCTAGAATTTTTAATCTGCTTTCTGGACCATGACAACATTGAAGCATAAGATATAAAAAGACAAGATAGACAAACTTCACTTCTATCCGGATCAAATGATAATATAGCATAGTGAAAAGAAAAACTTGAAGTCTGATAAATAAAGATCTAATGGATTTTAGCTCTCAACTACATTTTGGTTATTTATTTATATATAAAAAATCTTTATCCCATACCACTACTACCTGGACCATATATTACTACTTATTTGGAATAAGATCCATGTAACCGCCCTCAACTAGATCTTGGTTATTTATTTATTTATAAGAAAAAATATCTTTATCCCATACCACTACTACCTGGACTATATATTATGAATAAGATCCATGTAAACTACTAAAATAGTTGGGGCAAACATAGCTTGAAGATCATGATAATTGCTCAGGTTTACAACGAATATGTGATGGGTAATCAACTAAAACATCATCTTGAATATTCTATGATAAAACTGTGATATAAAAACTGCTAGTGATCTTTGTAATCTGTACAAAAAATTTAATTCATACATCAAATCATTATCAAAATAAACAATTCAGATGTATTATTCATTAAAAAACCAGAATGGAAATCAATCATAAGTCTCCTTGTGATCAATATAGTTAATCATCATAGGTGAATGAGGTAAAAAATAAATGACTCTTCACAATGATAGTCAAGAATCAGTTATCAGTCACAATCACAGCAAGATAATAACAGAAAGAGCTGCTCATTAGAGCTCAACAGATCGCTAAAGGAGGCTCTAGAGATATGAGAAGGGCTATGGGGCTGTTAAGAATAACTAGTTATCTTGGCTTCCAGTAAGAAGTTTAGCCATGGCTAACAATTGAGTAGATGTAAAGACTCCATAAAGTATGTCAATAGCAATGCACAGAAATCAATCTTTTCGTGTAACTGAGAGGCTAGAGGGAGAATAAAGGGACCTGGACATCAACAAGCGAGGCATCGTATCCCAAGAAGATGATCATTAACACCATGAATTGAGGGAGGATTTGATACCATAGTGATGAGTGTATGCAAATGAATTAGGACTAATGGAAAAATGTGGTATTTAGGTTCTATATTGACGCTCTTAAACTCAAACAGATCATTAGCTGCAAAAGAGCATTACATGAGATCTTAGAAAAAAACTGAGGAGCTTCATACCAACAATTGACAACAATGATGTCAACGATCATGCAGTGAGGGAGATGAAGTGCAGATAGTCGATAATGATTATGGAGGAAGATGCCAATACCAATGTTTTAAAAGCCAGACTGATCATCAAACCATGCCGCTGCCTGATCATGCATACAAATAGTAACAGCGTGGTGAGGTTCATGGTTCATAAGAATGGTCGCGGCAACCATTGCGGATTCTTCCATTCCTGTTCCGATATCATTTCATGGAGCGGTCACGACTTCACTCCGTAGCCATCGTCGTCTCCACCAAAGCAACAGCAACAGCCAACAATGATCTCCAAGTTCACTTCCGTCACTGCCGCAGCAGGATCAGTCGCTGCTGCAGCAGGAGCAGCCGCTTCGTTCCGGCCGTTTCGCTTACACTATATATGTGTAGTTATTTTTTATTTCAGAGCAAGTAGATAACAAAAAGAGAGACAAAATATCAGCCATGAATTTTTTTCAAATAAAACAGAACTTTGGCAATTAAGATCCATGATGTCAGGATTCAAGCGCCATAATCATGTTGGCAGCTTTTTTTTCATGATGAAAATTGGAAGAAGCCTACAGTGCAGATGAATTTAGATCGCATATGCACATCTCCCATGTTACAGGCAAATTTGTCATGACAACGATAAACTTTTATCCACTTTCAATGCCATAAGAACGCGAGCCTAAACAAAACATCCGAGAAACATCAACGTCGTTCTACTAAATTAATTCCACAATATAACCAACAATTATTTTAAAAAAAAAAGTAACGGCAAAAAAGAAAAAAAAAACTAATAAATATGTCTCAGGGAAGAAAAAAAAACTACCACTCGTCGGCGATCTGGTTCAAGACTACGAAACTGAGAGGCGAGAGGAGAGGAGAGGAGGCGTAGGCTTCCACCACTCGTCGGCGACTTCCGTTGATAAGGCGACTACCTCAGGCAGGTGTGGAGTGGGACTCGATCTGGGCGGCGGTTACTGCAAAGGGAAAAAAGAAGCTCGAGGAACATAAACCCTTTACATTTGTTGTAGGTACGGTTCAATTGATTCGAACCGGGTTTAGTTGGTTTTTCTTTCAGAATTATCTCGGGATTACGAGGAATATAAACCCTCATAATTTATCTTTTTTTGTCCTATTATCAATTTAATAGACTTAAAAATTAAAAAATTAACGTGCCAAAAATTTAAATATTATGATAGATTTAAAATAAAATATAGTAATTAATTATTTTAATTAAAAAAAAAACAATTTGCCTTAAATTTTCACTTCAACACCATGTGGCAAAAATGAGCTAAATGGAAGTCCATCATATGTTTATCACCAACATCATCATCAAATACAATCCCTTAATTTTGTCACCAATGTCATAAAAAAAAAATGAAAGGGATTAGCAGGATCGGGATCAGAGTCATTAAATTATATTTGGCATAATCCTAACCCAAATACAATCACTTTAACTTCGTCACCATGTATAAAAAATGAAATTAAATAGAAATCAGTAAAATTACTATCTACATCATCAGATTATGTGTAGCGGTTAAAAAAAGACCACCATCCTTGTAAAATATAATCACTTGACTCGGACGTAATGACTCAAAAATGAAATTAACTGAGAATCACTGATTGGATTATCATCACGTCAAACTGTATGTCATAATCCTTCTATTCAATGCAAGGAGGAGAACAGTTCATATTCAATGCAAAAGTGAAAGGTTTTTTACTTCTTGCAACTGCTCTATTGAAACTGTATTTATCTTCAATAGGGCAGCAAGATAAGTTCCTATTCAATGCAAAAACTGTAACAATAAATCATAAGTGAAAGGTTTTTACTTGGATATAGCGATACCAATGTATATCATTGAACTAACGCCTATGAGCACATCCTGTTCCCTTAAATTCGTAGTATGGGAGCATCACAACCAAAGGCAGTTCCAATACGAAAACCAAAGGTGGAAATTCAACATGGTACCACGATAACATTTTATCCATTCTCTTAAATTAGTTAACTAACTATATAAATCATCGTCATCAGCTGCACCGGCTGAGGTTGCAAAAGGGTCTGCTCCAGTGACTCCAGGTGCAGCTTCAGAACGATCTGCAAATCGGAACTCACTGCCAAAACCCCGTGACTGCTGCAAAGTTTGAGCAAATGCTTGGTACTTGCGAATGTCAGCGTCGCTGACACTCCTGCGGGCGAACTTCATTGACTCTTCAAAATGTACGGCTTTGATCTCTGCTACGTCGTCAGCCTCATCATCTTCCTCCATCGCTTCAGGATTTTCACTCTTCCTCTTTTCTCTTTCAATGTCCTGCAGAACAAGGTAACAAGAAAAGTTTAACCAAACACTGCAGAAAAATCAGAAAGAAACTACTTTGATAATAATAATAAAAAAAAAGAGTTATGAAAATGTTCATACCAGAATTATAGCCCATACTTTACATCAGCATTATTTCAAAAGAAAAACAAGTATATGATAATTAAAAAAAAAAGTGTGAGACATTAAATATTGAAGGTTAGGTTCTGAAACACAGACATCACAACTGATGAATTGATTCAACAAACTGGTGCTATCAATGTAATGGACTTGTTCCAAATGTCTAGTTCCAGTATCATTAAAGGACTATTGTATCGGAAACAAGGTGAAGATAGCACCAGTTCTCCCACACAACTTCTTGCCAGTTATAATAAAGCCTACAAGCAAAATTGCTGGTTTCTATTGAAAAGAAAACCTGATGAGTTTGTGTTTTTAAAATGCATGATTAGTAACATTTGGCATGCAATAAATTAGCTCTGTAGTAGTAACAGATGCAAGCGAACAAATACATAAATGGAATTACCTTTTCAATGTTTTCTCTAATGGCATACTTGCATGCCCGCTGACAAATTTCTGTGATGTCCGCACCACTAAATCCCTGAGTGTACTTCGCAAGAGCCCTCAGGTCAACATCTTTTGCCACTGGAGATTTTCTTAGGCAAGCTTTAAAAATTTGGTACCGAGAGGCCTCATCTGGTAAAGGAATATAAATCAACTGGTCCAACCGGCCAGGCCTAAGCAGAGCAGGATCTATGATATCAGGTCTGTTGGTTGCCCCAATAATGAATACAGTTTTCTTGGCATTCATGCCATCCATCTCTGTCAGTAGCTGATTAAGAACCCTATCAGCAGCACCTCCTGCATCAACAACACTGCTGCCTCTCTACAGGGACAAGACAAAACAGTTAGTGTTGAAGACAAAATGAAATGGCAACAGTTGACAACAATAGCTAACCTGAGTCGCAATGGAGTCAAGTTCATCAAAAAAGAGCACACATGGTGCAGATTGGCGAGCCTTATCAAATATTTCACGCACATTTGCTTCACTTTCACCAAACCACATGGTCAGCAATTCAGGACCCTTGACACTAATGAAATTAGCTTGGCATTCATTAGCAATGGCCTTAGCTAGCAATGTTTTACCACATCCAGGCGGTCCATAAAACAAGACTCCCTTGGAAGGAGACATCCCAAACTTCTCAAACTTCTCAGGATGCTCAACTGGATATTGCACAGTCTGCCAAAGAAAAAAATAATTAAAAAACACTGCCAAACACTTGGTGGCATAAAACATAAAAAATATCCATCAAACTACCTCTTGCAGTTCCCTCTTGACATTTTCCAGACCACCAATATCATCCCAGCTGACATTTGGTACTTCAACAACCTGATCATAACCCAAAAGAATATCAGCATTTCTCAAGGATAAATGAATATACCAGGCTTATAGCCCAAGAGTAAAAGAGCATGGAAAGAAAAAAGAGAGGATATTTTTAGGCCATTCAATAACCTATGGCAGTAGCCACAAGTTTCCAACCAGACATTTGAGTTTATAGGATTTCTCAAGTTGAAAAGGGTAGTTTAAATTAGAAAGGAAAAAAAAACATCCATCTCAAATTTCTCATTTACAACTTGTAGCAATGTACTTATATATTCATGTAGATAATCATATTTAGTAAACGAAAGCAATTGAAAATGGTTACAATTATCAAAGCAAAGACTTACAGTTTCACGGAGAGCAGATGGGTTACTAGATCCCAAGGCAGTCTTAAAATGTTCATTCGAAACAGCCATAGAGTTGAGAATCTCTGCATCAATTGATTCATCTTCTAGATCAATTATGTCCATCTTTTCACGGATACACTGGAGAGCAGCTTCAGTGCACAAAGCAGCAAGGTCAGCCCCAACATAGCCATGAGTGTCCTTAGCAATCCTTTCCAAATCAACCTGCATTGCATAAATCAAACTGTGTAAGATAAAATTCACTGCCACATATTTATTGAACAAGGTAACAGCAATTGGCAATGGTCACTTACATCATCAGATAGCTTCATGTTCTTAGTATGGATGCGAAGAACCTCCAATCGTCCAACCTCATCAGGGACACCAATGTCAATTTCTCTGTCAAACCTACCAAATCGTCTAAGAGCTGGATCAATACTGTTTGGCCTGTTGGTTGCTCCAATGACAATTACATGAGCACGTGACTTCAACCCATCCATCAGTGTCAACAGTTGAGACACTATACGCCTTTCAACTTCCCCATGTGTTTTTTCTCTCTTGGGAGCAATGGAATCAAGCTCATCAATAAAGATAATTGAGGGTGCATTTTTCTCTGCTTCTTCAAATGCCTTCCTCAAATTACTCTCACTCTCACCAGCTAGCTTTGACATGATCTCTGGGCCATTGATGCAAAAGAAAAAAGCTCCAGTCTCATTTGCAACGGCTCTAGCTATTAATGTCTTACCGGAACCAGGTGGTCCATACAACAAAATACCTTTTGGCGGCTTGACACCAATAGATTTAAATAATTGAGGATGTCTTAGAGGAAGCTCTACTAGCTCTCTTATTTGAGCCATTTGTTTCCTAACTCCTCCAACATCATCATAACCTACCTCATCAAGCCTGTCTTCATCTTCTCGTTTTACAGGTTCTCCCTCGCAGAAAATCTCAGTATCAGGAGCAACAATACAGTACTCTGCAGGATCAGTTTCTATAACCTTAAACTCAACACTCCTCATACCCCCTCTGACAAGGAAAAGGTCCCCTTTTCTAACAGGACGATAAGCTTCCAGAAAATAAGCTGCAAAAATGTTAATTGTTAAGTCAAAAGAAGCAAATGATAAAGAAAGTAAGTCATAAGTATCAGATAATCCAGCCTTCATAAGTCTTCTTATTACAAGCTAACATAAATTTTCATGTAATTCCAATATATTGAAACCTTATTGACATAGGGTTAAATGCAATGGTATGCATAAATTCACAAGTACAAGATTCCGTATGGAAGATATGATTAGGAACTAATCAGACTGAAATTGAAAAATATAGATGTAGCTAACACAAACCTAATGAGGAAAACCAATGACTCATGTAAGCACCAGAAATAGAGAGCATAAATCTTGAATCACATTACAGAATCTCTGATCTACTCCACTTAGAAGTTAGAACCACTAATTGGAATTCATGAAAACAGTAAATACATTCACGTGAGAAAAATACCACTCCAGTATTTCAGCATCAGGAAGTAGAAAGATAAATTTATCAAGAATTTTTTTTAATATTATTTTTAAGAAGCAAGCATAAGAAAGCTTAATTGATTGAAAGAAAGCTTTAAGAAATAGGCAGGTAGCTTGATTAGTTAGATTACCAATGCAGCAGACTAGCAAGTAAATAAGAAATCCATAATTGATAAAATACCAGCGACAAAAATTAATAAATGAATGTACATACAATAATTTAACAAAATCTAAATCAAGTGACCAATCTTTCCATAAATACTTAGCTTGCATACCGGGGAAATCAATTGGCATGCTTATTGTACTTTAAAAAGTGCATCTAACTTATTAAACAAGGAAAAAGCTTTACTATGCTGCCCTTTAACACCCTCAGTTGACAGAGACAACTATCATAGAAATGAAAATAGTGATATATCTTTAAGTTGGTGGAATTAGTGCCATTCTCAATATAGGAATTAATGGAGTTCCAACAAAGTAAATTTTAGTCAGTATCTGATAACCATTATAACATCATAAAATATTATAATTCACTTACGTCAATTGTCACAAATGGTTAGGAACATCAATAATAAACTCTCAATTTCATTATTCATGTTTTTATACTATTGACTTTGATGAGGAGACTCCAATTGGCTAAATGAAAAGCATATTACAAATTAAATTTCGATTTAAATGCTATCAGATTAAAGATGCATAAAGTTGTACTGTTTATATAGCATGAGCATATTAAAGAATTTAATGAATTAGTATTATATAAATTCTCCATCTATACCTCTTAAATAAGATATCAATATGCATTTACTCAGATATTTACTTTTCTACCCGACCAAGGTTATGATTGAGTGCATATCCCTTGCTAGTAAGAAGTACGAGGGTCTAGAATCCAGAAACAAAAGGAGAATCCACCCAACTAGTAAATTACATTTGCAAAGGAGATAATATAGTGTGATCACTGATCACAGCATGTCTTTTCTTAAGAGAACAGAGCATGATAACTATATTCAATGAATAAATACAATGAAAGATGCAACTGTGAACCAGAAGACAACTTTAATTAGAACCTATGAATCCAGGCATTCAACTGTTATAAAGAGCATTTTAATAATGAATAGCTTGGAAATGGCCATGAAAGCAGAGCATCTCAAAACCAATTACTCATATTGTTTGCTCAAATCAAATGAGGGTTCAAATCAATATTTCAAGCACAGAACAGGGAAATAGCTAAAGCATCAAAGTAATCCTAATTTGACCTGGAAGTCAAATCTACCAAGAAGCACCCATCTTACCATAGTACATACACGAAGAATTTCTCTAAATAGAAAGGTTGCTCAGTTGCAGTTAACATTGCCCGAAATTGGAACCACTTTCAAATCAGACAAGTAGAGTACCGAGATATTCTTAGCAAATAATTAAAGGTTTGAGTTATATGTTCAGCTAAACAAAAAAATGGGACTTACAAGAAGTAGAATTTTCCCAAATTCAAAAGGAATGAATAAATATCTTGAATTTGAATGTATTTATTCCAAATTGGAGCCTGAATAGAATGAGATAGAAGACCATAGTGTAAGCATACATATTTGAAAAACTGAAATATGTTACGCAATGAGTTCAAGCCACAATACCACAAATTGTCTCATTAACATGAACCATGATAAGAATGATCACCTTAAAGGAAAATAATTTTAGAAGAGAAATTGTAGCAGAGACAACGATAGGTAAAAAAACATATACAATATAAGCTGATAAAGATCTATTCGTTCAGGGGAAATTTAATAAAAACTCACGTTTCAAATATGCATCAAACAGGTTTCCTGTAACTCCTTCAATTGTGTCATCAATAGGAAGTATGTGGACACGCTTTCCATACTTGACATCTTGGCATTGATGAACAGATACAACGTCACCAAGCCTCACCCTGAGATTTGATCTGACAACCTTGTTCATCCTGATCTTTGGTTCATCACATGTATCATCAGCTAGAGCAATACAGATTGTATCCCTCCTTTTCTTCCCCTAAAGAAACCAAATAGTGGAAAATTTGTCAACTTAAGAAGACCAAATTTTTTTCCAGCTGAAGTCCAGCCTAATTCTGGACATTCACAGTCACTCAGCAAAGTAAAATGATTATATATTCAAAGTTCACCTAATAGATGTCAGAAGTTGAACATAATTAGAATTAATGTAATGTTAGAAACTTCAGTTAAAAAAAACAACAAATATTTAAAACAAAGGCATGATCCAAAGAAGCACAATCACCCACAAACCCCCAAACTATCACAAATCCGTAATATCCTAAAAAAAACCCTAATTTTTCCAGTTCATCTAAAACCCTAGTGCTGGACTAGCTGCATCCGGATACAGTTAAGAGGAAACAAAAGGAAACAAACTTGGAACCTTCAAGAGTATCGTATCGCCACGAAAAAGCTGCAGCTTCTCCATCGTGTCGGGATGCATCGAAACAACCGAATTGTCGTCATTGGTCGCCTCGTCCACAATCAAACGGTTCGGCGCCTTCTTCTTCTCGAGGATCGCCATGCTGTAATCCTTCTTCCCCTTTCTGCATCAATTTCCATCATCCATCGAATTATTACCACAAAAACAAAATCCTAACAATCCAGATAGGCATCGCCAAGCAAAAAAAAACACGAAAATCAAGCGAAGAAGGCAGTGGAGCCTCACAAATCGGAAGACGAGGCCTCGCCTGGGTTCGCCATTCAGATCAAGATCCAACAAGCGACGGGCCGACGGCGAGAAGAAACGAGAGGAAAAATAAAAGTAATCGACACCTAATTTATACCCACCGAAGGGTAATAAACCGAGGAATTCTTGTTGAGGAAGCAAAGTCAGGGGTTCATCTGATCGTCATCCCGATTGTTCATCGCCGTTCGTAGTTTTAATCCGACGGTCTACGTTATATCTCATAGTCCAATTCCCAATGTGGACTGTTTTTGGAACGAGTTCGCCGCCGTGAATCTGGTTCGTTGGATTTCGGCAACAGTCAGACTTTCGGATCTCCACTAGAAGGACTAGATCTCAACCGTTGATTAGGATGGAAGAAGAAGAGGAAGAGGAAGCCCGATTAGTTAAGCGATCCGATATTTTCCCAACTCCGATTAAGTATATTCTTTACTTATTTTTTGGGGGTTTAATATCATGATAAATATTGTACTTCAAATATTCAATCCTTCCTCGAGTATTTTAATTTGATTGACGATAAGTGATGAAATCCAATTCTAAAGTTACTTAAACATTTA
>JBAMHZ010000031.1:2119486-2145097 GCA_037177395.1 Alpinia galanga
CTATAAATACCCTATGTATTTGTCAATTCAAAGTAGAAGAAAGAAAGAGTAAAGAGAAATTAGTTTCCTCCCATCTTGAGTGTTTTAGTTTTGTGCTCTCCATCCTCCATCACTTAAAGGGAGCAAATTCTAGACTTTAACAATTCCATTATATCCTCTCCTACAATCTCGTAGCTAGAGGACTTCTGAAAAAACAGATCCAATTTTTATATATAAAAAAATAATGGATTTAATTTCTGAAACTCCTCTGGAATACATACAGCAGCTGTAATATTACGAAAACACGTAAAGACAGAGAAAACAAATACAACTGTTGGAATGTAAATCATAAACTTTTTCTCTGAAGAGAAAAGCCACTTTCCATCCACGTCTTGTAAAATAAGTATAAATCATACTGTCAATCGTACGGCGTCTGATATTTTATAAAGTTATGGTACGCTCGTATCTCTTGTCAATAATAATAAAAATAATATAATAAAATAAAAAAGGACCACAAGTTCAAAATGCTTCATTTAATAAGCTAATCTAATTAGTACGATCACTTGGTTCTTCCACGCTAATTAATCGAGCAAGCATCCGGATAAGCTTGTCATGGCTGAAAGAGTGGTCCTAGGGCTAGAGGTCCTTCTCTACCTTTTTTTGACGAAGGATGGGCAGCATCCTAAGTCCATAACGATTTTAATTTTATCTTTTGTTTCTTACCAAAAAACATATAACACAATTCAGTTATTAAATGCCTCATACTGTGTTCTGTATTATTGATTCACAGCTTAGTAGGTATATATATAATCTTCTATAATTAAATTATAATTAACATAAAATAATGATGCAACTTTTAAGTGCATTTGGTTTCTTCCAGTCGATAATAACTTAATATGTTCCTAAAGCAGTACAGCATTAATAACACTGCGCTGCACTGTATGCAATTGAGAAGATGATGCTTGTAGCATACAGCTAGCTCTCGCATGATTATTGATTTCGTTGACCTCTAGTATGATTTTTGTGCTTCATACCAAGAATTACAGTTACTTCAATCTCCTGATTAGGTTTTGCTGATTTAAATATATATATATATATACCTTATTCCATGCAAATTCTTCTCCTCTATCTTTTCATGGATACAAAGTCAAAACTTAAATTCAACTAAAGCTACATACAACACATACAGAAAGAGAAAACCCTAACCATTTCTTTGCCTCCATCTCCTTATCTGACCTGGTCATCTATATATATGCATGTCTCTTTGTATCTCAAGCTTGATTGTTAGATTAAGCATGATATTAAGAAAGATAAAAGTTTAAAAAATTGACTCTTCTTTCATGCTGCATAACATGAATGGAAATCTCCTCCCCTCTCTAGCTAGCTATCTTCACTCTTCGCCCCACATGTGTTAGCAGATATATATATTTATATATATCCTTTTGGCAGTCTAGCAAGCAACTTGTGGATTAATCTATTCAGAGGGCAGGCTTGTTTGCTAGTTTTACATGTAAATGGAGTGCCAAATTGTCACACACAAGAAATAACATTCATCTGAAGATGATAAGGATGCATGCATTGCTTTAGTTGACATGGTCCCCCTTCTCTATCTTTCTCCCTTCTTTTCTCCTCCACCCCTTGATCGCTAGCTGAACTTCCATTGATTCCCTTATTCGATCTTCACTCGCTTGCTCTTCCTCTTCCTTTCGATCTCTCTGTGTGTGTGTTTTTCCTTTCTTTCTTAAATCCGTGAGAAATAGAAGGTTAAATTTGCATCTAGCTAGTTAATTATGGAAGCATTTAGAGTTGTGCACCCTTCGACTTCTTCCTCCTATTCTTCTTCTTCTTCTTCCTCGATGTCTTCTTCTCGGAGAGGGCTGGTGGGAACGGAGGGGGCGGTGGCGGAGAGGGAGCACATGTTCGATAAGGTGGTGACGCCGAGCGACGTCGGGAAGCTGAACCGGCTGGTGATCCCGAAGCAGTACGCGGAGCGGTTCTTCCCGCTGGAGGGGGCGTCGGCGGACAGAGGGCTGGTACTGAGCTTCGAGGACGCCGGCGGCAAGCAGTGGAGCTTCCGGTACTCCTACTGGCACAGCAGCCAGAGCTACGTCATGACCAAGGGATGGAGCCGCTTCGTTAAGGATAAGCAGCTCTACGCGGGGGACACCATCTCCTTCTCCCGCACTTCGGCAGCCGGCGGCGGGTCTGCCCGCCGCCTCTTCATCGACCTGCGCCACCGCAGGCACTTCTACCCTCTCATAATTCCTTTCTCCCCTGCCGGCCACGCACGGGACTCACAAATAGGGCGGCCATCCTGGGGAGGGCTCGATACCGCAAGGGCCAGTACTGCGCCGTCGGCGTTTCCCCGGCAGTACGTCGGAGTGCAAGAACGCCCCGCCGGCAGAGCCATCTACGACCACAATGGCAACGCCAGCACGGTGCTAGACTCGGTGCCGGTGGTCGCCGGCGGTGGGGAAGCTAGAGGGAAGTGCGTCAGGCTTTTCGGAGTAAATCTGGAGTGCCCGGAGAAGGATGAAGAAGGAAGAAGAAGATGATGAAACCTTAAATATCATTCGATTTTCTGAAAGCAAACAATTCTATATTGTTTTTTTTTTTCCTTTCTCATGTCCAGAAACCATTCGATTCAATTCTACACAATACAAAATAACATATGAATCTGCCTGCCAAAGCATCACTTTTTTTTTTAAAAAAAAATCTTTTACATAATCCATCGTGATTCAATTCTCACTGATAAAGAAAGAAGAAGAAAAAAAACACAAATATGTGATCGATCTGTTTTCTTTCTTTGCAGCGTTTCTCAGCTTTAGGCGTCTGGCTACTGTTCACATCAGCGTACGGAACTCTTGCAAGTTTCTCTGAATTGCTGAAAGAAGCATAAAATTAAGAAGCATGTGAGCTCTCTTACTCTCTCTATTCTTCTGCTCTTTTCCTGACTTGGGCTGCTAGTAAAAGTACATGTTTTCTTTAACACACCATTAATTAAAACTTTATTCATGGTAGTTATGTGATCTGATGCTTATAGGTTTTGTGAATTGCTACTCCATTATTTAAAGCCTTGGCATTGGTTGCTCAATAGTAACATTTTGGCTTTTGATAGCTTTTCCTAGTTACAATTTACAAGGCTATATGTTTCTTATAAATATGAAGAATCATTCTATACTTACAACTCCTTAACCATGTTGTTTTGATTTTACTAACACTCATAAACTAGAGGTGGTTTGATGGATACAAATTTCTTTTTAATTTGTAGATAAAGAACTTAATAATCTAAAATTTTTCATCCCAAATATTTTACTCATAACTTGTTTAACATTTTGAATATCAAAAGGGTAAACATAATAATCATTTAGACTGTGAAAAAAAAAGTAATTCGTGTGAATTAGAAGTATATCCTAAAATAAGGCTAATAGAGCTGAACTTAGTAAATCATACTCGTGTTCATGGTGCTTGTTCGAGTACATACACAAAGTGTTTTGAATAAATGACATAATTTATTCAAAATATATAATAAATTTTAGATACTTTAATGTGAATATTTTCAAATATATATATCTACATTTAGAAATATCTTTTTACATTCATTTGAAATTGTGGTTGTAAGGAATATCAATCCCCACGAGATGATACGAGCAACAAGAAACTACTTGTCTCGAACACTATCGACACAATGAAAACTAGACCGTGACTTAAGGCAACAATATGTTGTGGAGCCAACATTATCACAATAAATTGTTTGTGGAGCAAACCAAGAGAAGCTAATCAATCACATATGTTGTTGGTTTATTTAAGGCAGCAAAAAACTCTCTTAGAAGCTAAGCAATAAATGATTTTCGAATTATATGCATGAACTAAGCTAGTCGGTTGGATCGAGTGAGTGAGAGATGCGTTGCAGCACCACAAACCTGTTGCTATTGAGAATAAGCTGTAGAAGGAGAGCCATCTTGCAAACGGAGTTACCAGGTAGTGGAGAGTAGTTTATACTCCTTTAGCATAGCTCAAGTTATATTTGTGAAAAAGGTCATTGTGAGAGACACGAACTTTGATGGAAGAACTGGTAGCAAGAGATCAAGTGAAAATGATCTCAACTATTAATTGATCAAGGATTAGGATTAGTTCTTCTAGAGGCACTCGGATCCAATAGCTATAAAAGAGGTTTTCATACAAAATATTATCAGTTTTATCCAGTGTGAGTATAAAGTTATAGCATGAAGGGGGCCTTCGTAGTGTTTAATGTGCCTATATACTGTCATTCATGTATATGGGCATGAACAATTATGTGTCGACTTTATGTGAATGCATCAAGTTGAAGGAATGGCCATTCTCGATCGATCGTCTCTGTTTTGCATTCTTTAATTTAAAATGCTCTTTGATGATTTGATTTCATTTCCAGCAGTTTAGGCAATGCTGAATTGTTTATGATATCTGAGCCAGTGCCTGTGATATGATAACTGTCTTCTAACTCGTAATTTGAATGAAAGATCAGTTGATATATGTCAAATCGATCATGTCATTCAGTGCTGTTTTTACCTTATTGCCAACCTTTGATATTTGAAACTCAATGAACCTTTCTAACTTACTCTCTGAGGTATGCTTTCAGATAACAAGCCATATGCTCTGACCACTAGCTAGAAAAGACTACAAGGATCTTATCTCGGCATGCAATTAGTAAATATATTAGGCATATTGTGATTACTGAAGGTTTATGACATAGGATGCATTGTGAAAGGAAGTACTTAATATTGTCAGACCAAATGCAAAGATACTCGGGATAGATTCAAATTCTCCTACATATTTGAATATGGATACATTTAAGTTCAGGGAATCCAACCAATAGCTGTGAGGTTGGTCTATCCTGAAGTGTTTAATTTTCCCTTTCTGTGGCAGCTTCAGAGGGGCAATATTCCAATGCCTATCGTTAATTAGAGAAAACTTTAAAGCTCATGCATGTACCCAATCTGCAAGGATGGTCGAGAAGATATGGTGTTGGAGTTGAGAGGGCAAGCGCGAAATGGTAAGAGGACATTGCCATCAGCCATGGCTTTGCAGTTCCAGCATCCTTCAATGGATCTAAGAGATCTACTCCCTTCGGACTGAAACAGGTTTTTGTCAGGAAATTTAATGATGATAGAAATAGAATATTGATCGAGTTGCAAGAACACAAATTTAATCGAACATCACCTTTTCTTTAATCCTGTTGTGGTCAAGATGTTGTTCCTGCAGCCAATACAATGGACAATGTGAAAGGACACAATACGATCGAGGAGCAGTGCAAAAGACCAAATGAGGAAGCATTCACTAGAGGGAGACTAGCTAAGAATTCATCAGTATCATCGTCATTAAACTGTGTTTGTCCTAATTATATTATTTGCGATCGGCTCTCTAAATCTGAGTATTCATCAGTATAACCAAAGAAAGCAAAATATGTTAGACTAATTTCTTGCTCAATTTAAATATGGAGCTGGGTTAGATCATTGATCTCCTTCCCCACATGGAAGTGCTCTTGGCAAGTAATACTGGAAAGTGGAAAACTTCATCTCCCAATTAGAAGATTTGTATGAACTCATGCTTCCCCCATGAATTCAAGTCAAGGAATCTTTTTTCCTACTACTTTTTATTTGTGAACTTTTCCTTATTTGATGATTTATGTATTCTCGTCGACAATTTTCCCTTTAAAACTGTGACATGCAGTGCATAAGAGATATGCACTCTAGTAGTTATATAAGAAACTGATACAAGAAATGCCACAGCATAGTCTTCTTTGAATATAGAAGAATTCGTCATAATCATTATAGAGGAATTATGACAATATTAGTGTGGAACAGATGGCAAATATATACAAGAAACTAGTAAACAAGGAATGAAATTTTTGGGCTGTTAGAGGACAAAAAGTTAGAACAAGCTAACAAAGGGAGAAGGTAAGGTAGAGTTGCATTGAATCCCTGGGGATCTTACAGTAGAAACTCATGTTGCACTAGTGTAAGTAATGCAAAAGGACTACCTTTAATCTAATCAGTGGATCTTGCTAACTCTCGTCACTATCACTGCGTTGAACTGATTAATAATTATAGAACGAGAAAACTGGCTCAACTTCCTAGGCAAAAAAGTGGTTTCTGTAGCTTTCTCCTCTACTTTCTTGGGATGGCTCTTAAGAAATTCATGCATCAATTTATGACACACATATAAAAGATTTTATTTTGTTTTATTTTGAAAAAAAATCTTCAATATCTATTTTGACAGCAAAAAAAAATTGTAGTGCTCTTAAACCTCCGATGAGTTAATTTATATATGTCAATTGATAGTCAAAAGGAGCTCAACTTGTAAAACTCCTACGAGTTTATATATGTCAATTGGTAGTCAAAGGGAGTTCAAATTGATCATCTATGGCACCTTTATTATTACTTTTTGACTAAAAATAATGTCATATCCTTACTCGTGAGACTTCTAGGAATTCACATGCATGTATTAAGTCCTTCGATGAACTTGAAAAATGACCTTCATAGAAAATCTCCTTAATTACTTTGGAACTATAAAGGCCCCTTATAGTGTGATGATGGTCCAATGAGTACTTTAGTGTCAAATCCAGGACAAATTAATCATTGTTTAAAATCTCAGACCAAATTGAACTAAGAGAGGTAGCAATCTTTAGCTAAGCATAGGGATATATATGATACTGGCCAAGAAGTCTTACCGATAATAATTAAAAGTATATATAGCACTATGCAAGTTTCTTTAGTTAATAACTAAGAGATTAAGTTTGTATTGTTGTTAATTAGTGGAGAGGGGAGAGAACATATATAATATATATGGTTAACATCAAAGAAAGTGAATCAATATTGGGCCAGAATCTCAATTCCCTTTAGGAGGGTGATGAAGGATGAATAGATCATCAAAGTGCTAATCAAACAATAGATGAACTACTTTGTTATTAGTTTATGAGTTTTTGATGTATAACAATATATTTAAGTGAATGTTTAATGTTTATCAAGTTAATTACCTGTGCAAGATGACTTGGTCAAGCATGGATCGATATATTATTTGGAGAAACCTTTTTACTGTGAAAAGATGCACAATATACATGAGAGAGACCTATAGAACCAATGAACACACACACTTTCTTAACTGTATGTCATGGCTAATAAAGAGTATGATCAACAACAACACAATGAATCTACAATCATTGATCACGTTAATCCCCTATTATATATATTAAGGTATTGGGTGTTAGGAGGAAAGAACCATACACGATAAAATTATGCCTCATTGTAGATTCAAATGGAGGTGCAAAAACTTAATATGTGCTAGAGTGGCAAAGTCTTTGGCATTCCTTCCACCTTCCCTCGTGTGCTTAATTTGCCTTGTGTTTAATTATCATATATATCCCTCTAAAACTAATAAATAGTTATAGTTGACAATTGTTCTACATCAAAGAACATTAATGGTACCATGATACCATATTAATTAACTCTAGTGCGTTCTTCAAAAGGAGAGTTTTCCTCTTAATAGTATCGTAGCATCGACTACCATGTCTTTGATTGTCTTTTTTTTTTCCTCCGCTTACTATATTACTTGGTCAAATTCTCAAAGGGATGCTTGTAGCTTTTTTTTTTTAAAAAAAATAAATTTCTAATGGGCACTTTGATCATTAGAAATTGTTTTAATAACTTAGTTAATTTTAGACTTTGCTCGATTGCCTTATAAAATACGATTGAACAATATAAAATTTTATTCGGCCTAGTTCATTTACAACCCTATAGGAGCAATGCCTTTGCCTTTGCCAACTTGTCCTCATGCAAGCTATAGCCCTATTGTCGGCGATCAAAGAGGAAGAAGAAATATCTATTGATGATTCTTTTGCTCTGTACAATTTAAATTTTGGAATTGTTGAGAATATATTGGTTCTAATGACTATGACTTAGAGATCAAAGGGATGATAAAGGCAAAAAAAAAGAGAGAAATAGAGGTAAGATAGAAGGGTATCTAAAATACAAAATAAACCAGAAGGTTACATTGACAAATTTGCCTCATGAGATAGAGTAACCCAAAATAATAAGTGAATTAAAGTCAGATTAATCAAATCCTTATTTGCTGCAGTAAGTTTTAATCTTCAGTTTTGTGCCAGTCTATTGTTTAAATTTGTATTTAAAATCTTTCTACACTTTACTGTTAATCATTCTTCAATAACTGTCTTATCCCTTTATTTCCCTTGATGAAGTTTTTCCTTTGAGTTTTAATGAACTATAAGAAGAGGAGCTACAGATAGATCATGCTGCGACAGGTGACAACAAAACACACACGCACACAAAAAAAATGGAAAGAAGGAAAATGTTACCTTCTTTTGCAGTTCATCAATCCTATCAAGCAATAGTTTCATCTGCAAGAAATCAATTAAATGAAGTAATTAAGACAGCAAATTAAGAATGCTAATTAAGCAAAGAGAAATAAAAACAACGGCAAAAAAAAGAAGGAAAAATAACTTAAGAAAAACATACACTTTTTTGCCTGATTTGAGACAATGCCAATTCAATTTGCTGTTCTAGTTGTTGCAGTTCTTTCACATTAAGTTGTCCAAGGTCTTCTCCATTAAAATGCCTAAAGATTAAAAAAAAAAAGGTGTCAAAGTTAATTAAAATCTTACATATATTGATAAATACAGGTTAAAAATATTTTTATGTCAAATAAATAACACATGGTGAATTGAACAACACTATTTATTGAGTTAATGGGGGGAAAAACTACACCTGTGTGAGCACTGAAGGGAGTTGTATTTTACTTTCATCTTGTAGAATTCCTCGTACCAATTTTTTCCCTTCAAAAAATTATTTAAAAAAAAATCGTTAGATACACAAACGACATCAAACGATGCAAAGTTTATCAATTATTGTTAATCGAGTCTATTCATATATCTTATAAAGCATAAGAGCTATTACATACACTAATGGTTAAACAAGCTCAAGTGTATTTGCTATCTTTTTTAAGTATATAAATGCTAAAGTAATTTTTAAAGTTTTCCCGAGATTTAATAGCTGTTTAAAATACTTTTAGAAGTTTTATTAATGTCGAAATACCCTCTAGCATTTCTATTTCACTATTAAAAAATAATTACTTAACTAATTAGAAGGATAAAATAGAAGTTTGAATCTTAAAAGTCTATATTTTATAGTAAAATAGAACTATTAAGAATATTTTGATATTAATAAAACCTTACAAATATTTTTGCTAACATTTACATACACGATCGAAGAGCTTTTATGTATATTGTATATTAATTTCCAAGTAACTGAAGTTTAATATTACGATGATTAACCAATTGACATTAGCTAGTTAATTAATTAATCTGATGTTCCCAATTTTTCACTCTAATTCATTCTTTATCTTTGTCTTGCAAATGTCAATAGATCTTCTAAAGTATGATCAACTCCACATATATATCAAGTTTCATGATAATAACTAATTAATAATAAGGTTTTGGGAAGATCCATGGTATCATAAAACCCTATTTAAAGTGAGACATTAAAAGAGGGAGGAATCAACACGATAATAATTAAAGAAGTCTAACAATCTACCTCCTCTTCATTTTTATCTGCAGCAATCTCTTGTGCCACCGCAAATCGATAACTCTGATACTTCTCAATTGTTTTACATACTCTAACACAAGAATTAAAATGAGGTCAGAGGATAGAAAATTGCACAATTAAACATTGGAAACTAGAATCAAACTAAATATTAAATATATACAATCCATCAGAGTATACATATACAATTTAGGGTGGATTGTCTTTCTCCATTTATTAATTACAAATTTTTAAGATCCCTCAATAAATTTGTCTACTTATTTATGGACTCGATGGGGGAAAGTGTAAGGCTTTCCATCTGTCTCCTCCTGCAGTTCGGTTACTGCGGCTCCGGAAAACCAGGAAATATATAGATTTAATCATGAGCACACACTGACACCTACGTAAGCACTTTATTCCTCTTCACAATATTTTTTTTGTTTGTTTTACATCTAGTTTTTGTAGCAAATAAAAAGGGAAAAAGAATTAACTGGACATAGAGTTTATCGGTTCCAGAGAAAAATCAGAAAAGAGAAAACAGTAGGAACACAGTAAATAAATATACATGCATAAATAGAGCTGTCTGCTTAAATTTATATCTTCTACTTCATTAGTACGAGGAATCTAGGAAAAAAAAAATTCGGAATCAATTAATTAGTAGAAAAAATATGCAATTAACTAGCTGCGAGTACCCTTATTTTCCGGAAAACAGCTAGATGCATGTAGCAGGTAGCAAGAAGCTACATTATTTGCTTGTGACGTGATGCAACAGGAGAACAGAGAACACAAGGCCTGTCGTGCATGCATTAATTAAAGCGCCACTGCTGCTACGAAATGACTTTGCGATAGTAATGATTTCAGGCCAGAGCTAGGGTTAGGGTTTGGAGCAGTAGTGAGAATAGAGTTTGTAAGATGTTTTGAAGTCCTAAACTTTTATTTATTGGCAAGAGTACTGGAATGTTTCTCTGCTAGTTGGTAAACGGCATCAAGATAAGCAAGAATGCTGCTGCTTAAGATTTATGGACATGTAAGATCTCCTAATTTTTATGATATAGAGCAACAGAATCCATAACTTCTAGTTTTTTTTTTTCTTTCTCCTTTTGCCTTTTCTATTGTTCTTTTAGAGGAATATTTTGACATGCCTTGATAACACACACACACATATGAATCTTGGTAGGGAATAAATGGTGTAAAAATAAATTAAATATTCCATCTTCATTGATCACTTATTCTCTGCTGATCTCTTGATAAACATAATTTATAGGCACTTGAATTTACTATATGACAAAATAGAATACATACTTCTCTTTGTATTGTCTTCTAATAGTTAAAGATCAAACATTTATTTTCCGAAAGTGAAATGTTCGAGCCTTGGTTATTTGTAAAGGTTTAAGAACTAGAGAAAACAATAAAAGTAGGGATCTTAATTAGCTAGGGAGATTAAATGCATCAATGAACTCATGCATATTTAGTTACAGAAAAATCAAACTAAATATTACTTGAAAAAAAATTAAGTTAGTGATATTTTATCATCCATGCATCCTATTGACTTTTCCCTAATGAAATCATAAACAAGCTAACCTAGACCTTTTACTAAATGGACATACTCTTCTTTTGAGGTAGACTATAAGAAGGTCTTAGGAAGGGCATGCATTCTAAAAAGGCCCTTGGTTTAATCACTAATAAAAACAAGAAAAATAGATACGCATTGTTTTATTTATACATATGAATGAGATAACATAGTGTGAATTTGGCCATATATGCAATATTAATATTTTGTTATATTAGTTATTTATTATTCAAGCATATCATAATCATTAACACTAAATAATGATTGATTATAAGGGGAAAAAACAATGAAGATATGAACATGTTTGACTACAGTTTGCAAAATCTATAATAAGTTGATAAATTAGATATTTAGAGGTGAAATTAAATGCATTTAAAGTGAATAGTGATGAAAAAAATTAATTCTTATAATTGAGGGAAAATGTTTAAATAACATGGAATTCAATAAATGGTTGCTAAGTAGTTAGTTGATTGTAAAGTTCAAAAAATGATCAGAAATAATGTTCAAGTTTTAGTAAAAATTATTGCTAACAACATTTCTATGTAATATTTAACAATATATGTAGCAATTTTTTAAATGGGGGTAATGATTTAATCTAAACTTAGAATTGAGTGACAATTTTAATATGAAAATAAAGCTAATGTATTTCTAGACATTTATTGATCAAATTAAATTAAGAATCAAATCAATTTCCAATATATTTTAGTTTGTCATTTTCATGTGTACTAGTTACTCATGACCTAGATATATCAAAAACTAGGGTAAAGATCCTTTTCATTTGAGGTCACAAAAGTCTCTTTTTTTTGCACATATTTTTATTATCAATATAATTCATTGATCACATTCTAACAAAGTTTTTTAGTGCATTCAAAATAATTGATGTAGTGTATTTGGAGTTATATGCTTCTAAGCTCTCTCTTTTAATGTTAATTAAATAATAAATAAATGTATACAAGAGACTAACTTCTAATTAAAAAAAGGCTAAATTTTTGGATTGAATCCTCCTATGAAGTAGCACTCAAAATAGTCATGAAATATATGTAGAAAAAATTGGATACATCAATTATATCCAATTATTAATAAGTTTTAAACAATATGAATTCATAATAGTTCATTTTGTGTATCAACTCGATCAAATAATATATTTTTTCTTCCAAAAATATACATAGATTTTTTTAAAGAGATAAGTGCTAAATTGATATATCAAATATCTCTTATATTAATTTGTATTGTTTAATTTTTTTTATAAAAAAATATTATGTAATATTTTATAACAAATATTTACTTAATCACGTGCTAGATTTCTTATGAAATTGAAACAAAAGAAAAGTAGTACAAGTGTTTTGGAGGGGAAAAAACTAGGAGTTTATTGTATTAATTTGTTGCATTAGATCAAATTAATGCACTGTCTCTAATCAAATCATGATAATCTATTCTATATGGTTTATAAGCTTGATGTTATGTATATATTTGTCTTTTTTTTTCTTTCTTCTTGTTGTGGGTTAAATCTAACAGGATCTTGAAGCATTTGTGACAAACTTTTTAAAATTTCCTTTCCATCCCTATTGTCATCAATACCATTTGCAAAACCCTAATTCTCTCATTCACCAAGATCAACCTATAACACACACTAGCTTCCATATGTGAATTAATTCTGAGCAGTATTTTTTAAAATTTCTTTGCCTATTAATTTCCTCAACAGCCTTCCCATCTTTTAATAACAGCCGAAGAAGAAGAAGAAGAAGAAAAGGATTTATAGATCAAACAAAGAACTCTATCTAAATTCCAAGGCCTTAAAGACCTTACTGTACTACTTGAATTAATCCCAAGAGATCCTTCCTTCCTTCTCTTCTCCTGAAAGATGGGTCAAAACGACTTAACTTCTCTTATAATAGAGAAAGCACGGTTGCTTTCTCAGAACTAAGCGTGAAAAAGGAAAAGAAAAGAGATCCATTTGGTAAATTAATAACCCTAGATTTGAAGGTTTCACCGTTCATGGCATATATTTCTATTTTGAGATCTTTCTCTCCACTTTTGGAGCATTATGGATGACGAAGAAAAGAGATCGATCATAAACGGAAACAAATCTAGCGTTGCTTCCAAGTTTGGAAATGCCTGCTGACACCCATATCCACCACCAATAACTACTAATTATAGATAGCACAGAATTTTTCTTTGATTTTTTTTTCCGTAAGAAAAAGCACTGAATTTTTAAAAGGTAGATAATTACTCGCCGCTGCCGAATTCGAAGAACTTGCCGCGGCTGGAGAAGATGACGACGGCGACCTCGGCGTCGCAGAGGACGGAGAGCTCGTGGGCCTTCTTGAGGAGGCCGCCGCGGCGCTTGGAGAAGGTCACCTGCCTGTTGATCTTGTTCTCGATCCTCCTCAGCTCCACTCTTCCCCTCCCCATTCCGCTACAGCTGCACTTCTCCCCCTCCAATCGACTCAACTCAGCCTCCGCCCTTTTGCTTCTTGGATTCAACTTCCAGTCTTGACCATCCTTAGTTAATGATGACACGGAAACAAGCTAAAGAAAGAGAGAGAGAGAGAGAGGGGAAGGTGACGAGGCGCGGCGGCGGCAGCAGAAGCAGCAGCAGCAGCAGAAGAGAGAGAGGAATTCCATTTCATCCATTCATTCCTTGCTTTTCCTCTGTGCTCCAACTCCACGTTAATTAGTGAAAGAATGAAATTTCTCTTCTCGTTGTGGTTCCATTATTCTGGGAACGATGACACGTCGAGGATATTTATTTATTCATAATTAAAGTTCGGTGGGAGTGGACATGAATGAGTCGTTTTATTTTATTGCGTGGCCTGGCCAAGCCTGGCCTACACGGTGGCAGTGGATGGGGTGAGCCGTATGCTCCGGCTTTTTCGTCGGAGTGACAGAGAGGAGCAGTAATGGCGATATGATAGCGAGTTGAAGGGGCAGTGGAAAGCTATGTGTCGAGAGGGAAACGGCAAACATGTGTACGTAAACATTTGAACTACATAAAATCACTTCGCTCGCTCTCTTAATTTCAGAAGAAAAACAAAATATCGATCATCTCCTCAGGTATTTCAGAGATTCACGTTATTAATTATCAAATGACCAAATTAAGCAACGTCAATCCAAAATTAAAGATTGAAAAAGCATGCAAAAATATATTATAGCTGGAATCACACCCACGTTACGTTTTAGCTTTCATTTGTTGACGACTCTGCACGACTTGCGAATCTGTCCCTGTTTCCCGGTGAGCACCTGGATGGCGCCCATCCTCACCATGGCGCCGCCGAACAGAGTCGGGAAGCTCGTGCCGGTGGCCAGCGACTTGACGGTGGCGTTGGTCAACTTATCCGTCGCGATGTTCTGGTCCACCTTGAGGACGCCTCTCCTCGCCAGGATCTGCTTGTAGTAGCTGTTGTCCACCGTCAATGGCGTTCCCTGATCGAGGAGGATCAAGTTTTCGGCAGTAGATCCTGAGGGGCAAGTCGACCTCAGCCTGGAGACGAGGGCGGGGTCCATGGCCGGGTCGGCCTTGCCGGAGTTGTTATAGTTGTAGAGCCGGGATCGGACGAAGGAGCAGTGAGTGATCCCGACGGTGTGAGCCCCTGCAAGAGAAGTAATATAAGAGTTACAACGATCGATCGAGAAGCTATTTAGTGAACTTACGGATTCAAAAATGATACGACAAATCGGTAAGCATATATATAATATCTACCAAGCAGCAGCACTGTGTCCGAAGCACTAAGCCCTTTAGCTTTGAACTTTGCGATAGCTTGAGAAGCAGATAATTCATGTCCAGGGAGATTACTGTTGGCTTCTAATGCGACTGAGACGTTGCCATCCCTCCTCCCCGTTTGAACTGCATAAGCGTACTGTTTCCCACCGCTCTGCATGCATGCAAAATGAAATCAGCAAACCAAAACTATTCGATCGGACGGTGAATAATGGAGGAGCTCATGGGTGCTCACGAATGAGGTGCTCATCATATCAAAACTATATATATATATATATATATCTGTACGATTAATAGCTAGATTGAATTCTGAAGAACGTAACTTACCAGGACAACAGCATCTCTGGTGGCAATGGCGATGATATCAGCGCAGGAGACGACCCCAGGACACTTGCTCTCCAGAGCAGACTTCACCTGGTCGATTATGTCGTAGCCTCTGACGCTTTTGTTTGGGTCTGCATTCTTCTCGGCTTTCTTCCCACCCTTCCCATCCAAAAGTATGGAAGCGTCGCATCCCTTAATTCATTTCGTATTATTAAAAGTTCCGATCAATTACATTACAATTATAATTCTCGAAATCTATATATATATTACTCTGACGAAGCAGTCGTGGAAGTGGAGGCGGAGGAGGGCGGGGACGATGGTTCTGTCACGGGAAAAGCGGGAGGCGATGATGCTCTTGACGGTGGCTTCCACGTCGGTGCCATTGCATTTTCCTTTGTAGAATCCCACCTGCAGAGCACCGTGGCTAGTGGGGACGACGGCCGAGAGGCAAAGCAGAGCAAGGGCGGCGGTAGCGGCTACGGCTATGGCCATTTTGCTTCCTGGATGGTGGCGATAGATCAATCTCCTTTAATTTGGTTGAGGAGGAGGAAGGAGGTTGGCGAAGAGAGGAGGCGGGTTACCGGTGTTTATATAGCAAGATTTGGCGTCGCATTGTGCTTGGATTGTGATCGACGTGCAGTGCTTGTTTCCTCGACGTGTTAGCCGGGAACAAGAATCTAGATTTAGATTATATGTCCGGTGGCCGATTTTAATATTCCAATTTCATTGGCCAATTCGTTAATTTGTAATGCAATCGTGCTTGCCCATCTTTTCAAAAGTCATGAATATTATAATGCCAGTTTCTAACCTACTTATTAATTTCTCAAGCAATTTGTTAATTATATCAGTATTAAAGGCGTTGACAATTCATGCGCCGTCAAAGTCAGGTAACAATGCTAGAATATGCAAGTCAACCGTACGGAACGAGTGGAATTTCCCAAAGTGGACATGAGTGAATAACAACAAAATGATTATCTGAATAAAGTAACACACGTGGCATGTTCCTCTGACTTTTCAACAATATTAATTAAATGACAAACCATGATAGAAAAAGTTATAGCTGTAAGTAATTAGATTAGCTGGAGAATTGAACAGAATTCGTTATGGTGCATTGGGTTCCCTGCAATTAGAAGATAAAAGTCAAACCAAGGATCTAAATTCAGCATAATCGATTGAAACACACCGAGTTTAAGATTCATGATATCCTGTGCTTAAATATCTTGATGATTTGCTAGAACTATCAACCTGCACTGATGTCTAGCTATTTCAGATCATGGAAACAAATAGCCAAGCAAGTCAGACAGCTATTACATTATACATAAATTGTTGTTAAAAGCAAAACAGTTTGAACAGACTCATAATGACCTAAACAACATAATCAAGCGTCTAAAACTCAAATAGCCGCAGCTCAATCATTGTTTCTTTCCTCTTAGGAGAAAACCAAGCCAATATTTTTCCAGACTGTAGCACCCTGAAAGAGTAGCTCAAGCCAAACATGACATCCTCTACACGAGTCAACTGCTTCTGCGATGGGGAACCAAGAGAAATCCGGGAATCCATGCGGAATACTATAGGCCCTGCCACCTGTGAAAGGACATTTAATGAGGGAGGAAAAAGGATAGAATTGTGTTTAAAGTTAGCACGCTAAATTTCTGTGGCTAAAGAAAGATGTTCAATCAAAATCATCATAACAGAACTCCTGGGCTGGTATTACTACAGAAAGTATGTACAATCTTTTAATTAATGTTGCTTCAATTGCTTGCAGCATACACAGCATATGGGAAGAAAACATTGAGGGAAAGAAGAAACAATTTCAGATTTGAGTATTTCTTTACACACAAAAAAAAGTGAAGGGAAGAAAATGAACAGAAAAGTTTCTGTTTTTGCCTTTGATTTGGCACTCTAATCAGGCAGAAAGCAGCTTTCATCATGCTTCTCATCGCATTGAGCACATCGCCAATCTGGACAGCGATGACAGCAAACCTAGTCCAATGAGTACAGGGTGTGTGTGTGCATGCGCATGTAGGGGTATATAAATGTTTTATGTCGCGGGGGGATATCTGGTAGTAGTTACTTCAGTTATGTAATTACTAAAACCATAGAGATGCATAAAGGTTTCAAGTCAAGCAAACCATGCTATTTTTTGCAGCTATATAACAGCTATGCCCAAAAAATTGCCTTTGAAAAAGTTACGAAGCATAAATATAAGAAAAAGTGGAAGAACTGTGTCAAGATATACCTGTTGTTGAAGGATTAGATTAAACTTTGGGGATGCAAGAGGATTCATTTCTCTGTCAACTCGCCCTTTGACGATGTCAGATATAAGATAAGCAGCACCATTGATAAATGATGACGCTGAATGAATGTCAAAGCGAGCATCTATTCTAGTGAGATCAATAAAATCCTTCTTGAACTCCCCTAGCTGAAGTGTGTACAATAATGAACCAAACATGTCAGCGCTAAACCTATTTCTTCTTTTGGGCTTTAAAATGACAGGCTGACCAGCTTCACTAACATCCTGTTGATACCCAATGCTGACATTTGCACTTTTATCTCCACCAAACCATGCTGCACAAGTCCCACCTAGGTGGAGAGGAAAATGTCTGTCAGATTCTACCACATGTAATTTCTTTTGTTTGTTTGTTTATCAATCAAGAACATACATGCCATCAATCAACAGGCGGATGTCAAATTTTATTATGAATTCATAATTGCACAACCAGATGTCAAAGACTGTAAGAAAGAAAACCATTGCTAGGGTCTTGATAGAGAAAAGATAGTATCTAACCAACAATTCCTGATATTGCTGCATGGGGTTCTCCAAGGCGTACATCATAGGAGTATTCATCAGGTTCTTCAACTGATTTTCTTGCTTTACTATCCTTTTCAGTTTTCCTCCAAAGGTCTATGCTCTTCTCATAAGAAAAAGCAGCTTTAGCACACAGTCCAGGAAGAAGTGCCATAGGAATGCCACCAGAAGCTGAATTGAGAGCCTGAGGTTGTCCATCATTCTTGTGTAAACCAACATGGTATCTCAATCCAGAATCAGACAACAGAGAAGATACATCCAGAGAAATTGAAGTTGGAACATTCCAGTAACTCCCCTTACTGTCCAAAAACAACTCGGGCCATGCAGCTTCTAGTGTGACATCATGATTTTCGAGCTGCAAAATCATAGCAAAAATTTTGGGTACGAAGAATGTAAAATTAAACAATCAACTATAAGCCACTCAGAGTACCTAAAGCAAAGAAACTTCAGAAAACTGTGACAAGATTCATTTAAACAAACAAGAGAAGATCAGAAGTTATAAGCACATTGAAACAACTATAAACCATCAAGAATACCTCAAGCAAAAACAATTCACAAATCATTACAACAATACTGATTTAGCAATACCAGAGGAGATTCATAGGAGTAACCACATAGAACCTACAATTGACCATCAGAGTGCCTCCAGCAAGAACATATACTTGACAAGATTCATTTTGCAATCTAGACAAAATTTATAACCATTTAGAAGGAAAATAATATCTTAAGGGCAAAAAGCTAGCTTCACAAGATCTAGGTGCCTACAATTTTACTAGATGTCATCAGATAGATATGATAAATATGTTCAGAAATGATGGTTAAGGAATTCAGAAGAGCCTTAATCTGCTTCATAGTCATGTTTCCATGTTTCGAGCTACAACACATACAATAAGCACGCACTAGTCATCAGATGCTTGGTTAATGGATAGGCTTTTGGACAAGCGCAACAAGACCATGCATTGAGCCAAATTTGACTTAAATTCGAATGGAGACAAGCCAACATTCTCGTTTCAATGTCAGAACAGCCCAAGCAAACAAGTACATCTCAAAAGCATGCATAAGTTAAAAACCTGAATAAAAATGGAATTAGGTCCTTGAGTTTGTGCCTAAAAAATGACAAAGTCAAATAAAATTCAATCAAGAATATAAGTGAACTTAACATTAGCTTTCTTAATTAAATAATATCATAATGATACTACCATACTACAAGGTTATGATTGTAATTTATTAAGAACTCAGCGAACTTGTTGACAAGTCTCAGAATGAGCCTGCTGTTCAGTTTATAAACTAGGTTTATTTACAAAAATTTTCAAGCATGCTTGTTCAAGAGCTTACAGATAAATTTACTTATAAAATGAAATTGTTTGTGTGGTCCAATTCACGAGATAACAAACAAGCTTGTTCATGTATACAGGAACAACAGCTATGAAACTCACAAGCTCAAAAGAACTGTAGTTTGTATCATTGAGCACAACTCAATTAGCATGCGTTTATTGAAGAATTAAAAGGATAAAAGGTTGGGAAAAAAGTAGGAGAGGGAATCAAAGTGACTCTCTACCCCCAAACTAGTCCATTCAAAAGTTTGTGGAAAACTGGAAGGAAAGACAATCAAATTGTTTTAAAGAATTTTTCTTTACCTTGTGCAAGAGCATTGCTTTTGTGCGTTGTCCTACCTTATCTCCATGGTTTTCCACATTGAAAAGTAATGATGTGTCTCGTGTCAGAGAAAGTTGTGAGAACAAACCAACTGCATAGAGTGACTTGTCCACAAAATGTTTTGCAAATCTCTTCAGCTGAGACCACTCTAGCTCATCTCCACGTCTAAAAGTTTCAAGTCCAAGTTCCACTTCTTTCTTAATATTTGCAATTAATTTTTTTGGACGAACTTGGCCAACTAATTCCATCCACCTAACATAATTTCAAGAGAACCACAAAACTGCTATGAGCTTCTTTGATAGTAGCATAAGAACAGGCATTATGTCTAGACAACTCAGTAAAGCCAAGAAAAGATCACTGTGCAAAACCAGAATACCAACACACCACAGTAATATCAATTCCTCCCTCTAATAATCACTTATCATGAAACATCAACATAAAAGAATACAATAGTTACCTCCAAAAGATGTAAAATAGGGGGAAAAAAGTCCTCTTGCAAGGATCTAGTAGTAGTATCATGTAGGGTAGCAGAATGATTTGTGGTGGCAATGTTATATGTAGTGGTAGGGTCAAATTTATACAATCCATTCCTTATGTTTATCTTTAATATTCTTTCACTGTATATCTTACTAGTGCAATGGATATCCAATTTTAATTTAATAGTGCAGTTGTTATAGGTTTTGAAGAAGTGGTGCAGTTTTGAAGATAGTGAGCCTAGATATGAGTCACCATGAATAACCTATGTGAGTTCATATATCTCAGAGTTGCAAGAATCCTGATACATACTAATTCTTTAGCAGGTATGGTCAGTTCGAAATAGAGTAAGAATGCACAGGAATATGAACCAGCTGCAATAAACTCTCGTCCAAAGATGAGAGCCAGGGAGGACTAATATTGATGAATATCTAGCAAATTGAAAATTACTCCCGCATGTAGTAGCTTCACGAGAAGCAACATCCCAGTGCAAGGGCACAAAAAAGAAATTACACTCAAAAGGCACGTAAAGAAGTATTACACAATAAAAAATAGATGTCATTTGATACACGAAAGAAGAAGAATGCGAAACGAATGGAACCTCACCAGTTGTTAGCGGAGGGGGCGAATAAGACTGACTGAATAGCGAATGAGCCAACGTCCTTGCTACTAGACGGAGCGAATGATGGGATTAGGCCGAGGGGCAAGGCGTTAGCGAGGAAGGATAGCTGCAGCGGGCGGATAGTACGGGCCGTCGTCGCCAGAGCAAGCGGAGAAGGCTCTCCGGGGACGGCCTTGGTCGTGCCTTCTATGAGCTGTGGCGACGACACGTTCAAGTCCCAAAACGCGGAGTCTATCGCCAAACGAAAGTTCGCCATCGGTCTCCGGCACCGCTCTCGAGCTTTCGTAGCTACCTGCTGCTGCTCTATCTTTCCGCTTCTTATCTTTCGTAAACTCCGCATTGAAGCCAGAATGAGGGTTTAGGAAGTATATGGGCCTTGATGGGCTTTGGGCTTCGGCCATAACTCGATACATTGGGCTATGGATTTGTATATTAAAAAAAACATAATTTACTTTTGATTTAATTTTAATTTTTATCAGTTTTTATAATCTAACTGGAGTACTGAACCAACCGATTCCTCCAGAGTTAAAATAACTTTCTTTCTTTATTTAAAAATATAAAATTGTATTCATTGATCAATTTTATTCAATTTCTTTTTATTGCCTGAAAATTACATAGGATGATAACGAAAGAATTATAATAATAAATTCTAATTCATAAGTGCACTGGTGCTTTTTGGACAAAACTAGACAAACAAAGTTCATAAGATATATACTGTTTTTTATGTAAAGAAAGAATCTTAATTTAATTTTTTTTTCTAAACAAAAGTTGATGTGTATTATGATTATTATTCACCATATGGGGCATACTGTTAAGTGCCTATTTTGTAATTATAAATTAAATTAGTTGACCTTTGCATTAGTATAAACACATGCATCAACTTAAATATCAACATGCGCAAACAACACTTCAAAATTCCAAATGCTATACCTTGTTCCTTAACAACAATGATTATAATCCTAGTTTTTTTTTTTTTAAAAAAATATCTTAGGAAGCATAGCTACAAGAATTGGAACAATTTCACTTGACTTTTTACATGAATACAAAAAAATAAAAGTTTATTTGCAAAATATCAAAAGTAAGCACAAGTATAATAACCAATAGAATATGAAACAAATTCACGCATGATGTTTTCTATTACAATGGTAAACTAGATATTCATACTTCTACTTGATAGTACATGGATTAGAAGATACTCGCTCTCCACGACTTTCTTCTCTAACAATTTGAATAATCGTTTAACGATCTAGGGTAGGTATCTTCATGTGTCCCTGTAAACACACAAAAGATGGTGAATAAATTAGGCCATGTCCATGATGTGATCTTATTACAAGCCCGTATAAAGATAATTCAAGCCAACAAATAATTCAAGCCAACAATAACAACAACCAAGTCTTATCCTACTCGCTGAAGTCAGCTATATAATTATTAAGCTCTATCTCCCACCATATCATTATTTATGTATAAATAAATTTTATCTTATTTTATTATTACTAACCAAGTCTTTTTTGGTCTTCCTCTTTCACGTTTAATGTGTGTATTTATCATGATTTTACATTACCTAACTGAGACATTTATTAGTCGTCTAAGTGCATATCTGTACCGCCTTAAACGTGTTTTTCAGAATTTTCTCTCAATAGATACAACTCTAACTTTCTCTCTAATATTCTCATTTCTTATTATGTTCATCATCGTATGTCCACACATCCATCTTAACATTCGAATCTCTGCAACTCTCATTTTTTACTCATGTGCTCGAGTCGTAGCCCAACATTCAACTCCATATAACATAGTAGGTCTAATTGCAGTTTTGTAAAACTTCCCTTTAAATTTTAGAGATACTTTACGATCACATAAAACACCTGACGTTCTCCTCCATTCTAACCATCCTACTTTTATTTTATGTAAAACATCTCTCTCAATTTCTCCATCATCTTGCAAAAATAATCATAAATATTTAAAACTTTTAGTTCCAAATAATTTTTCATCTCCCATCTTACCTTTGAAACTACTTCTTATCTTATCTGTCATTTTGTCTCCTCTAATCTTCCGTCAACAAGTCATTTCGGATGGTACTCGGCAAAAACTTTAGCCCAAACTTTTTCCAGGTCCACTCGCTTTCTTGACCCTTCGTCTAGCTTTTGTTGTAAACGGCTTCGTAAAATAGGCAAAATGACACTTCCATTTGTATGTAGAAGACCAATAACTTCTGATCCAACTTCACTGTAAAGCTGCTGTATACATCTCAAATCTTCAGCTGTGGCATGACAATGACAAAAAATTAAACCCGCTCAAATATTTAAATGTGATCTACAAATGGGTTCAGTGTTTAACTTGATGGAGAACTAACCAGTAAAGTGGTCTTCAACGATAAATGTAGTTTCTGGGCCACTTTTGTCAGAGGGGAACTTCTCCAGTAAACTATCCACTTTCTTAGCAGTTGAAGCCAGCTTGCTTAAAAGCATATCCAGCTCGTATCTTGAAACATTAATAATAGACGTCAGTGAAAAATGAAAAGAGATATCAAGCAGATGGTACAATGCACAAGCATAAGGCATGAAGAACTCTATAAACATTTAAAATAATTTTTAGTGATCTCGACTATTTAAATGGAACTGAATTGTCATCACGCAAGAAGTGTTACTAATATGAAACGAATTGATAAGTATACCTATCATCCTCGCATCTCAATAGGCATTCTTCATATGTGCTTTTTCTTCTCAACTCAAAATTTTCATAAACATTTCCAGGAGCTACACAGATCAGCCGATGATTTATTACAGATGCTTCAAGACTAGCCACTTGACTTGACCGAGGAATTGACTGCTGTTAAGGACACATGATGTTAAGAAGCAAACATGATATGTTACAGACAAAATTCAAAAGAACAAATTGGGGAAAATAATCTGAAATTTTGAAACATAACTCACCAGAAGACAACGATAACTAGGACTTTCTATATCTCTGATCCCATAAAGGCCGGCGTATTCAGAAAGAGGCCAATCTTTAGCAGCTACTTTTTCAAACCAACTAGGTATGAAAGAAATGAATTGTTCGAGCAAGTCATCATGGCCCTTGAAAAGCATTATCACCTGCAACATGAAATGATTTGAGAAAATTCTTGAAATAAACTTTAGCTTACAATCACCAACATGATTTAAGCTAAAGGTAATCACCTCCTGGATTACTTCATCAATGGACCATTTTTTATTAACATATAAGCTCATAATTTTCTTAAATGACCTCCACTTTTTATCATTATGAGAGAAGCGATTCTGCATGAAGGAAATAAATGTCAGAAAATATACTTCTGAAACCAGAAGTGAGCATATATATAATTGCAACAATATATACATAAAAAAAAGAAGACTAATCACCTTTATTTTGTGAAAGAAAGATGAAGAAGCCTCAAAGTCTGGTCCTTTCACAGGGATGGAAAGATCAATTCCATCCAATCCCTTGGATAGGAAATCGCTGAAGCCCAAAAATAACCTAGGATGCTCATGGAGCAACTCTTTCACCATCTTTACAGCCTCAACTCGAGAGATCCTGCGATTAACAGCAAAGGTAAGAGCGTAGATGGAAAATTAACATCAAACTAGGCACATTGGAAAATTAAGTTCAAACTAAGCACAATGATGATGTCAATTCACGAGAACTAACCTTCTTTGGCGTACACCGTTCATAATCTGGAGGAATTCCTTGTACTTGTCAACATTCAAATTACGTTGCAGAATCATCGCGTACCAAACGATATCTCCGATTACTTCTGCATCCCAGATGCAGGTAAGCTCGGTTCTGCTTCACAACACCCCCCCACCCAACAACAAAATTTTTTTTAACAGCTTTTCCAATACATAAGCAGGAGAAAAAGGAAGAGACGAAGAGGGGCAAAAAGAGGGGAAGTATCAACTCACTGTTGCTTCACAGGAGATTCCTCTTCAGCTCTCTTCCGCTTGCTCCCAACGACGTCCATATCAGCCCTTATGCCTTGCGTTTCACCCAACCGAGAAGTCTCTCCCTCGAATGGCGTGGTTCTTCAATACAAAGCGTCACAAGCACGAAATTGAGAACAAGAGCATAGATTCAAAGGGAACAAACAAGGTAAAGCAACAGGTATGGATCAAAACCCAGTCTAATACGACAAAGCGAGAGAGATAGAAACAAAAAAAACACCGAATATGGAAAAGAGAGGAAATTTATACTCACCGATTTTTTCGAAGAGACTCGCCCTTCAGCCGCTTCTCCATGCTCCTCATCATCCCTATGATGAGCTCGAGATCAAGAGCAGAAGGTTGGGGTTCTTTCTTTGCTCAGAAACCCGATCGCTTCTCGCCGGACCCCCAACGGAAATTCGGAATCGGATGAGCACGCTTGTCCAGGAGAACACAAGGGTTTTGTTTATATCTCGTCGCACGGAGGGAAGAAATGAGTTGTACATCAAGATTCGTGCAAGCGTCAGGAGCGAATCGACGGACCATGGCCCTTCGGATAAACTTCAATAGATTGTTCTTAGAAGACTATTTTCTAGAACTATATGAATTTTTTAAAATATTAAATTTGATTTTAACATAAATATAATCATTAGTTTATTTGTTTGGTAACATTGAGGTAATGCTAACCCATCCGTACTAAGTATAAAAGAACTAGATCATGCCTTCACTAAAATCTAATATCTCAATGGATCAATTATAATTCTACAAAATTTGTGTGGAGGATTACAATCCAATTGTTAGTTTAATGATCAATTAGAAATTTACTAACTAAATCCTTGAAGAGTCTTGTAATGAAATACAATTGTAATAAGTCGAAGTTTAACAATGTTTATATATCAATGAGAGCAATATCAAGGACTTAATTGTTAATGATATAACTAACACATGACAC
>JBAMHZ010000031.1:2230594-2242496 GCA_037177395.1 Alpinia galanga
ACTCAATAATTTTTTAAATGAATAAATTAAAATAACTTAGAATTCAAATTACCTGGATTAAATAGCCTTGACAATTATAAAAATATAGTTTATTTTTCAAGTTCTAGAATAATTTGTAGTCAATACACTAATCTTTGCCAAAAATTTTAGGTGCAATCTAATTGGCAATTAACGTGCGTTTTCAAAATTAAAGATTTTAACTATGAAAAAATCTAAATATTCAAAGTAAAATATTTAATTTTTCTGTCAAAAAGAGTTTATTCAAATAAAAAACTTAACTACAAACAACTTTATGAACTAGTTCATACATCCTAAATAGAGAATCCAAAAGACTTAAAATTTATTTTTAAAAAAAAACATTGGCTAGAAACTACTTTAATGAAAGTTTTTTATCCTCTGATCCTTTAACCCCTTAACTCCAAATAACTATAACATCCATATTTTTACTAAAAGAACTATTTTTTGCTCACATAAATGATCAATTTACAAAGCCATACCAGTTTTCAATCTTACAATACGCGCATTATTTAATTTTGGTTGAACACAAAAAAATGCAGAAAGTTAATCCATGACTAATGATGGATAAGTATGCAGTAAAATGGCAATCTTTTTCACTACTGCATTAATCAAGAGAATTATCAATATGAAAGTTTCAGACACTATAATCCTTCAAAGATTGAAGTTTTGGTGCTTTCATCACATGTCACTGAAATTTTATTGCTAAGAAAGTAACTTATCAAGTAGTTTCCAATCAACAAATTGACCATGGGTATTATCCTTGGCATCAAGCTCAGTGCTGCCCACAATATTGCCTTCGAATTGTTCTCTAGACCATAAGTTTGAAGATGAACTTACTTCATCGTGGCTATCTTTCTTAGGATCAAGCAATGTTTCATCCGATGATAAGTTTGGTATGCGAAGGACTCGATCACAATTGTTTTTCTTAGCATCAAGCAATTCATCCAATAACCAGGGAATGTGCAGAAGCTGATCACCTTGAGGTTCTTTCTTAGAATCAAACAAATCGTTGGACAGTTCTTGAAAGTGAAGGACTCCATCATTCTGATTATCTTTCTTAGATTCAGGCAATTCACCCTTGTGTTGGAAACCTTTGCCACAAAATGCTACTCCACGAGAAGAAGACATAACGAATTCAAGAGTTTCATATCCTGACTGAGTGCGATCAAGAACAGAATTCGGATAGTAATTGTGGCCGAAACTGTCGAAATTAGGCATTCGATTGGGGTTTGCTTTCTTGAATGCTCTACACACAACCCATCCTTCTTCCTGTGCCAAGTTTCACATCAACACACTCCAATACGTGTTTTTATACATGTATTAGCATGATTGTTTTTCATTAACTACCTGAGTGGGTTCATTTTCATTGGATTGAAGACGATATTCATGGATGATCCAATCGGTTTTCTTCCCATTTGGAGCTCTTCCATTGTAGAAGACAAGCGTCTTGCGCATCCCGATTACACTAGACTTGGAAAACACCGGCTTGTCTCGACCAGTTGCCTTCCAAAATCCAGCTGAAGTGGCTCTATTCGTCCGTGTCCCACTTGGATACTTCCTATCCTTGTAGCTAAAGAAGTACCATTCTTTTTGCTCCTCATGTCCATGTTTGCACTTACCTATATATTTGTTAATTTAGCCAAAGAAAACTCAGTTAATTACAGAATAATAATAATAATAATAATAATAAAGATAGCTTAGTAAAGTACTCGATCATCAAGAGTAGTAATTAAATTCAGTATGCTGACCTTGAAGATCCCAAGGTTCTATTCGATATAGATCGACCTCTTGAATGATATCTAAATCGATCTCCTGAGACGCTACCTTCCTCGCAAGGTAGTAGCCCACCAGCTCTTCTTCTGTGGGATGAAACCTGAAACCCGGTGGAACAACGCCGTTCTGATCTCCTTCCATCTCAAAGAACATCTACTGTATTTATTAATCTACCTTCCGATCCAAGTACTGCTGAATTATTACAATTTTCAAGTTTATTTTGCAGTCGAAGCCTCATAATATAAGTTGTAAGAAAAAGCTAACTAGAAAATTAACACGATATATAGACAAATATATGTATATGTTTCTTTGAGTGCACTACAACTTATATAAGATGAATGGTTGCATGCTTACTAATGTTAACGTAGAACACACTCTTTAGTGCATACTCAGTAATAAGTACATGATCATATGCAGAGCGTAATTAACTTGCAGATTGAAAATGTTGAAAGAAGGGACATACGCTCACCAGTAGAGAAACTTAGCTTGGCGTGCAGAGAGAGAGATGAGGCAATGGAGGAAGAGGGAGAGGAGGTCTAGGGTTTGTAGAGACATATATATATAGTGTATAGCATCTCTGTTATATATATATAAAGAATTAAAGGCAAGGGAGGTTAGGAGCCATCGAGTGCGCGTGCAGCACTGAAAAATCATGGAATATAATGTGGCACATTTTCCACATTTTCTACAACACATTATTCATATTTCTCAATTACTTCCAGACAAATGCAAATATATAACACTGAATTGGGAAGTGACAATCAAAATCACACGGTGAGAAGGCATTAAATTAACAACGTGAATTGCATTGTTACTTTAGTGTTATGTATAGAGATAGATAGAGAGACTGAAGCTTCAAACCTGAATATAATTGTCTGCAAGTCCTTTTTGCAGTACATGATCAGTCAAGAAATTAAAAAGGCTTTCGTATTCGGCACAAAAGTTTGGCCTGAAATATTTAATCAACTCCTGTATGTACACGTGCCTAACTATAGGGTGATTCTTCCTAAAGCAGCAATAAACCAGCATTTACAGTATGAATTGTCGATGCGGCAGCGCATGCCTCAAAAAAGAGTTGATCCAAAGTTTGTAGGGCACGCTTGTATCCATCTTGCAAGACACTGACTTGCTGCCCGATTCCTGTATATACTTTACAATATTAGTTTATTTTTTCCCCTTTCTTTCGTTCTCTGTGTCGATCGAGTGCAAAGTTAAGTGTAATCCAAGTTATATGGGCTGTTTGGTTTGGAGCGTTTGCAGCACATAATTTATAATTAGCTTCGAGGGTTAGTCATGAGCAGGCTATAGTTGTAGTATTCATGATCATCACTGACAAGCGTCCAAAACAACATCCACTGCTGCTGTTTTTCGCTGCGTATCGATCGTAGCACAGCATAGTTGTGTTTTTCAAACGCAATTTCCATTTTACACGAACTGTTTTTTAATTTAATTGTGAGAAAAAAAAATAATTTTATTGATATTAAATCATCATCAGACGTTCTGCGTGACTCCGGTGGCCGCCTGGTTCCGGCTGTGGTATTGTCGTCGGAGTACGATCCGTGCATGGCGGGTAGAGTCGTACGTCTAGACTTGCACGCACGGCGTCGTCGCCGATGAGGAACTGCTCCTCCTCCAGCATGCAGAGGGGGACGAGGAGGTCGATGACGAGGCAGATGAGGCTGGTGACGGCGAGGTTCCAGCCGACGACGAAGAGGTCGCCGGCCGGCGATCTGCTTGAGGAGCTGCACCCCGTTGACGCTGCATGCCGTAGACGGCGCTGCTGAGGAAGCCGGCCACGGCGTGGACGTGGAAGACGCCGGGGTGTCGCCGACTTGCTGCAGGATGCGGGAGCGCTTGTGGACGACCGTCATGGTGAACCAGGGGAAGCTGCCGGATAAGCTCCCCATCACGATCGCCACCTACCCTTGTACAAACCCTGATCAGTGATCATGACGATGAAAACTAACCATTTCATCCATTAATCAACAGCAGATCCAAATTTGCAGAATTAATTGATTACTCCTATTTTTTTTTTTAAATATAAGATTTTGTTTACAAACTGTTCTACGAGTTGTATTTTGTCTCCTGCAATTGTGAAAACCTTCATACTGTTCCTGGGTTAGCAAAGTATTTCAGTTAACACCCTCCAAGTTTATAATATGTTCCAGAGTTCTCACGGTTTTTTGCTTAACCCAGAATTAATAAAAATGAAGAAGAAAGGTTTTGCTCTTCTTTTATCTTGTCTGAAAAAAAAAAGAACTTAATGGAAATTGGATAGTAGGAGAAATTAATTTCTCCAACCATAAAGTAATGGCTTATATGCTCTATCTCGTGAATCAGAACTCAAAAGTAGGCCTTTTTTCATTACCGTGGCCATATCTGCAACATAAACTTTTAAGAACTTTATCAAAATTGTCTTAGTGTACACACTACGCGATAGTCTTTCAAAGCAGGATCCAGACCATATGATTTTTTTCCTTTTTCATTTTGAATAGTAAAGCCACTAGTGAATTATTGGTAGATTTGACTTGTAGCTGAGCGTAAATTAAGGCGAAGAAATGGTACCGGCGCCGGAAGTGATGTAGACGAGGACGGTGATCACGCCCTGCACCGCGCCGATCACCTACGGGTTCTTGAAGGAGATGACTTCAAGGCAGGTGGCTGTGCGCAGATGTTGGTGCCGGCACCGCAACCGACGAGTCGATGTTGGCAGAGTAAGGGTCACCGCCGTTGAACTCCGCCCACCGCATCCACAGAAGTCCAAACACAAATCTGAACATTAATAAAAGCTCGTTATCGAAATCAAGAAGATACGTTACAACTTAGGGGAAACATACCAACTAAGAAGAAGTGGAGAGTTGTTGTCGTCGACACAAAGCCGCTCAGCGGGTCCTACTGGCGCGGAAGCAGAAGTGTTGTCTCTGCTTTGCTCTCAGAAACTGCACGAGGAAATGTTGCGCCGCTAGTGTAGCCCGCAGGAGAAAGAGCTCGAGGAAGAGAGAGCGCCGAATCAGGACTCGAGGGGATTCAATAGGACGATGGTGATACAGCTAGGGTTAGAAGGAATCGCGGTAGAATCGCGCGAAGATGGTCGCAAGGCAGACGCTGAGACTTCCGCCTACCGTACTACGAGGAGGGTGGAGAGCTGCGTGGGCTGCAGAGATCGCGCGAAGGGGGCCGTGGACGCGGTGGTTTGTGCGAAGTTACGGCGACCGTAAGTGGGGCTTCGAGGCGAGCCCGCGGCCGCCGGTGGGACTTCGCAATGGGTGATCGGCGGTCGCGGGTAGGCTTCGCGAAGAGGAAGAAGAAGAGGCGGAGCGAGATATTTTCAATCTATAGTCAGCATCTTATGATGTCCTGAGCGGGCCGAAGGCGGGAAATTCAAATTGCTCGATTCTGGTGTTCCACTAGATCATTTTAATATACATTAACATAATCCAATAGACCAATAGTAACGGAGGTAAGATTGCAATTAGTTGACATCTTAAATTGTACCAAAGGTGCACCGTCTATAAAGCTGCCTCCTACTGGAGAAACCTGCGCGGATCGCTTGGATCCCGCTACTCCATAAAACCTAGAAAGCTGGAACACTTCATTCCTTCGGATTCTTTGAGTGACACCTCCGTTGGTAATCTAGTATTCGTCCTTCCGATCATCCGCCATGGCTTTGCCCCCGGAGCGAGTTGTACAAGAGGTCGGCAAGAGCCTCGCCCGACCTCGCCTCGGCAAGGATGCTTTGGTGAAGCTGCTTAAGGTAACTCCGGGTTCCTAAGCGCCTAGATCAATTAAATCTCTATCCATCTCCGTGTTTTATTTCCATTTCGTGTCTTTGGATTGATTCGTCTAAGCTCCAACTTCTTTCATGGCTTCCGTCGAGTTGTTCTATCCCAACGTGGTTTTTCATTTTTCACTGTCAATAATGAGTTTGACCGGTGCAATTTTTGTAACCTAGTATTGTTATGTAACCGAGTAGTATGTAACCTAAGTTTTATTGTATAAGATTGGAACCCAGCAAATGTGATTCGGTGGAATGCACTTTCTCGTCTCCATTATTTCTTAGATCGTGAATGTAGTGACTAAATTAGTGACGGTTGATGTACTCCTTTCCCCTCAGACCATAGTAAAAGTTTGAGCATATGTCAGTGATGGTATGAGTACTTTGTAATTTCCATTATCTCATGGTATATGTTTTGCAAACTTGCAAGCGACAATTGTTTCCTTGTGACTGATTCATATCCATGCTAGCAGTATCCTCGATTGTTACATTGAGCTAAGGCAAACACAGTATGAGAAGCGAGAGCTGCTGGCAGGATATGTCATGCGGTGTACTGTGCTACTTGATTGGCGAAATGTTCACTCTAGCAACACCAGGGGTATCAACAGTTGATGAGTTGATGGCTACTAGCGCTTTTAGTGGTATTCTGGACTTGTAAATTCTTCTTGTGAGAGAAATAGGAAATTAAGATTTAAAGGATTTCATTAGTTAAATGAAATAGAACCTGAAGATGAAGAATGATTCCCTCTGGATGTATGGATTGCCGTCTTTTGTTAAACCTATATATGAACAAATATGAACTGGTGGGCAATTAGTTAGTTTTTAGCAATCTAAGTTATGGTTATATAATATTTTTTCTAGCTTAATCTTGTACAACACAAGTATGTTTGAGGTGAAAACCTTCATACTTGAATTTGCCGTGTCTTTCTTCCTTTCTCTTTCACTTGATGTTCAAGCAACAAAGAAAAAGATGGAACTATAAAGGTTTGTTTAATGATGGCAGTAGGCAGTGGGTTATTGTTGTTACTTTATTATTTGAGGTAGTTATGTGCTTTGTTGAAGACCCGTACAACTATTTGAATTGGGATGTTTCTTACATCATTGTCACTTCTCTTGACATCCATCGGTAGGGGAATGCTACCACAAATCAATTTCCTTGTCCCATCTTGAACGTGATCAATTAGGCTGTCTCTCTGAACTAGAACTTTTGCGTCACCTGATCCATTTGTAAAGAAGAGTCAACTAATGCTGCTTTGCCATGACCCATGTCTCCTTGTTTTTTCACCTTTGTAAAGATGGGAAGCCAATAACACACATCTCTTGGAGAATGATGTCAAAGTTCTCTATTCAGCTTACACTTGCAATCACTCGGAGTTTCTCTCAAGATTCATTGCCATCTGTCCTCATCAACATTTGAACTTGTCAAGTTTTTTACTATACCAACTGCCATCCTCCCTAAGTCTCTTCATGCACTTGTTGTCATTGACCCACCATCTCCCTCCCTTACCTTTCTCCCACCACATTCTCTTAGAATTAGAGCCTTCAAGGATCATGCCCCATATGCTGGTCGAGTATGAATTAGCCTAGATGAGGTCCAATCTATTAGGAACTTGTCCAAGTGAGGCTTAGTTACCACTAAAAAAAGAAGAAAAAGGAAAATTGTTAATAAAAAAGGAAAGAGCATGCCCACTCAAAGTTAGAGTGTTTAATCCATGCAAGTGCAATTAAAGTAAATTTAAAGCATTAAGTATAGAAAAGAATTTTAGAAAACAAATCTTATTTTTTGGGATAAGTAGAATAAAAATTCAACATGAAGGGAATATTAATGGATATATAGTTAATGGGATAAAAATGGGTGTTAAAAACTGGGAAAAAAATTTCTTGTGCAAACTTTGTGTTATCATTTAGAATAAAAAGAAAAAAAAATAGACTGTGGCCGTGGTGCAACTCATAATTTATGGATCAAAGGGTTAGGCTACTTAGGAATACCACATATAAAATGTTATTGTTGCAGAGATGAGAATATTAAGATGGATGTGTCTAGTTATAGGACATAGAAATGCTAATATTTGAGAGTTACTAAATAAAATTCTTATAGGCGATTAAGTTAGAGATCATAGGTTAAGATAGTATAAAGATGTTTAAAGGCGATAACATGATTTTGTAATTAGGAGACTATCTTTATTTGGAAGAGGAGTCAAGGAAGAAGAATATATGAAATTTTTGTATATTGTCACCAACCTTGTCCTTTGAAGTTTCTATCTTGAAGATTATCACCAACTTCAGCCTCCAGCATTGTCCATCTATTAGTTGCTACATTAGTATTCAGTTGCTTCATCCTTATGATCAGCAGGTTTTTTATAATTCTTTTCTAGTATAAGTAACAAGATGAGCATCAATGATGTAAATGCTCCAGTTTGTGGGGAGTATTAAGAATCATTTGACTTAATAGTTTATAGTTGTTTGTATTACGGATTTAGTTTTTTACTGGCTATTTAGTTATTGGCTGTTGTATTTGTGTCCTACAAATATGGCTCAATAGTTTTCTATTACAATAATTTTCCATTCAATTCTCACTCTTCCAGAGCGTATTTTTACTGCACTTTTGGCCTGTTTGATAGTTGATCAGTGTAGTTCTCAGAGTAGCCTTTTCCATTCAGGCATCTTTTTAATGATATTTATTGCATTTTCTTCTTTAAATTCTTGGTGATTGCAACTGGAGACAATTCTAGAGTGGGGACTCTTGATTGCATCACATTGTTTTTTATTTGCAAGTTTCTGCTGACTAATCTTGATTTCTTTCTATTTTTTTTTGTTCTCCCTTTTTGTGCAGGATGCAGAAGTTGCCTTATCTAAGTTGAATCAGTCTTCTTCTTTACAGATTGCTCTAGGACCATTAACTAATTCTCTTTCTCAGATTAATTTACTTCAGCATAAAGATAAAGAAGTTAAATTACTGGTTGCTGTGTGTTTAAGTGAAATTATGAGGATTTTGGCGCCTAATGCCCCTTTTACTGATGAAATATTTAAGGTAATAATCTTTTCTCAAGTTCTCCATTTACTTTTTTTTGAATTCATAACTGCTTGTAGATACATATTTTTTCACTATGGTTGGTTATCAATGCTATTGTTCTCTGTGCAATATTGGTGGTTTTTATTTTTTTGATTTTACAGGAATTGATATTAATGTTCTTGAATGAGAACTTATGATTTGGCTACTAGAAATTTTGAAAAAAATTATTGCTTTCTAATTCACCCTCATGGTGCATTTTAATTGCATTTGGCAGCATGTTTTTAGGCTTATTATTGACACCTTCATGGACTTGGTTGATACTACTAGTCCATATTTTACGAGGAGGACAAAGATACTGGAGAGTGTTGCCGCTTTCAAATGTTGTGTGATAATGTTGGATATTAATTGCGAGGATTTAGTTCTGGATATGTTCAAAGTTATTTTCTCTGTTATCAGGTTTGACTTCTTGTTCCTGACAATTCTCTCACTGAACAGCATCCTCAAACGTTGTAAGTTAAATATACATTTAGAAGACTATTTTGATGTTAGCTATAAGCACCTAGTTTTACTATTCTTTTTCTTGAGAGTTGAATTTGGAATGCAACATTTGCTTTTGTCCAGTTTATCCACAGATTTAGTGATTGAACAATGATGCCTTATTCAAGTGTTGCAATTAATTGGAATTTGATTGTGGAGAATTTTAATTAGACTGGTACTAGTAGGTTTTAGTCTAGCACATATTGTTTTCAAGTGTTGCTGGCTGGACCTATTTTCATTAATCTATATGTACATGCTTGTAATTGCAAATCTATAATATGGTTTCATAAATTGATGCATAGTGGTTAATTAAGGTTGTGAACTAGGGGAATTTTTCCATTGACAAATGTAGAAACTAGTTGCTTTTAGATCTTCCTCATATGTGTTCTTCGATTATTCCTTTTGCAAACTAGTTTTTGAATATAGGAATCTTATTCACTATCTTACTTTGGAATGAATGCTGATTGTGTTTATTTGGAATCACATTTCATGGACATTACATTGAAACTCTCTGGTGCAGAAGTTGATGCCAACTTTCTGTTCCTCTAGATTGTAACTGTAAGCTGATTATGAATCTATTTCTTCATCCTTGTTTATTGCTTTTGCATATGTTCTTTTGTTGTTTTACCAAACACTTACTGTTGTTTTACATTTATGTAAAAGCTAGTTACTTTATACATACAACAAACGTAGAAAAGGAAGACAAAAAAAGACTTGGTTAGCAACAGTAAAAAATATAAAATTTATTTAAATATAGATGATGATATAGTGGGAAATAGAGTCCAATGGCGTAAAAGCATTTATATAGCCTATCCCACCTAGTGAGATAAGGCTTGATTGTTATTGTAAAAGCTAGTTATTTTATAGTATTCTCAACATCTATTCTTAGCCTATCTTTTGGAATCTGAAGGTAATTGTTTGATAATAGAGGTTAATTGGTAGGAGTTCTTCTGAAATACTTATGTAAAAATATGCTGTCATAAATATTTCAAAATTTTTTATTTATGTACATTATGTAGACTAGCTGATTTTTAGGTTGAGCTTTGTCTCGCTCAATCTACAATGAAAAAACTTGTATGAGGCAGTACCTTGGCACCAAATGAGGCATACATTTACTCAAACCTAACCTGACAACCCAGAGAGTAAAATTATGGTGGATTGGCTGGTAAAGTTCACTTAATGTTCATGACCTGATAACCATAATATTCACCTGTCATTGTTTTCTTAAACTTTTTCATGGTGCTGGATAGCTTTCTGTTTTGCATATATAATACTAAGTTTTTTCCTTTGTGAATTTCTGTGTTACACTGCTTATTTAAGCTATAACTGTTATTGTTTAGACATGGTCATCAAAGAAGCTTGTTCCAAGCGATGCTGTCAATTATGACACTTCTTATAGAGGAGAAAGTTACCCAACCACTCCTGGAGATCATTTTGCAACAACTGGTGAAGGCTGAGAAGGTTTTTGTTTTTTGTTATCAATTGCAATATTCATGCAAAATCTTGTTGTTATGTGAATTCAGAAAGTCTGTTTATACCTTGCATTACACTCAGTTGTTGACTTCTGTTAACTACTTTTTAGCAGGGAGCATCCTTTTGGCTTGCTGTTTCATTGATACAAAACTGTGCTGGAAAGCTGGAGCCATCAATTTGTAGTTTTTTAACATCTTGCAATTTTGACAATGATACATGTGAAATTATTTTGGAGATATTTCAATGCGCCCCACAAATTCTCACCAACATTATCCCAAATTTGACCCAAGAACTACTAGTATGTAGCTAGAGTTATTATTAAGTCCCTTTTATTATGTATTCGTGTGTCAAAAGCATCTCAATTGCTGTTTTTAACAGACTGAGCAGGTGGATCTTCGCTTACATGCTGTTCGTTTAGTTGGAAATCTTCTTGCCAAATCTGAGCTTCGTTTTGGTCAGAAATACTATGCAGTCTTTGTTGAATTCTTAAACAGATTCTCTGATAAATCTACAGAAGTCCGGATTGCCACAATAGAGTGTGCTAGAGAATGTTACATGGTTCATCCCTTTGGCAAGGAAGCACATGATATTCTCTGTGAGGCATTCACATTTTTGTTAAGTTCTGATATTGTACTCTTTCTTTAGAATTTTTTTGAATCTTGTTTATTTGCTTGCAGCTGCGCTTGAAGGAAGATTGCTTGATTTTGATGATAAAGTGAGATTAGCTGCTGTCTTTGCAGTTTGTTATCTTGCTAAATCTAATTTGACATGTTTTCCATCTGAGATTGTACTGCAAGCTGCGGAAAGGCTTCGTGATAAAAAGGTGACTAGGTTTTGGTTTCTTCAAACAAGTATCTAAGCACCATGTTAAAAAGGTGACTAGCTTTTGGTCTCTTCAAAACAAGTATCTATTTTCTTTTCTTTTTCTGTTTCTTTGCAGGTCTCTGTTAGAAAGAAAGTATTAGATGAGCTATTGGTGTTATATCATGCATACTGCAACAAATGTTCTGAGGGATTACTCGCACTCAATGACCACTATGAACAAATTCCCTGCAAAATTTTGGGCTTTTGCTTTGAGAAGGATTGCAAGGAGTTCTGGTTAGACTTTTCTCTTTAAATAATTGTTTTAGATTTGTCATAGAGGTACTAAGATATGATGAATTCTGCAGCCAACACAACCTTGAACAAATCCTTGCAGATGGCATATTTCCAGCATCACTTTCTGTAAAAGAGAGGATAAAACATTGGATTGCTTTTTTTTCAATGTTGAAGTTGCCTCACAGAAAGGCTTTAAAATCTATCTTACATAAGAA
>JBAMHZ010000031.1:2243017-2258059 GCA_037177395.1 Alpinia galanga
AACGTACTTTTCAATCACAAAGAACAGTCGATACTCTCTTCCATTTCAACCATTCTACTTATATTTTATGTAAAACATCTCTCATAGTCTCTCTATCCTTTTAAAAAATGATTTTAAATATTTAAAGCTCTCAGTTATAGACAACTTATTATCTTCTAATTTAATAATTATCTCATTGTATCTAACATTGTTAAATTTAAATTTCATATTTTTTGTCTTTACTCTACTAAGTGTAACATCTTTCACTTCTAACATTTCCCTCTAAGATTCAAACTTAGCATTTACTCCTTCACATGTCTCACCTACCAAAATAATATCTTCTACAAATAACATGCAGTACCATGTCTTGGATCTGTACAGTGAGTTCATCCATGATTAATATAAAAAGATAGGGACTTAAAGTTAACCCTTGATGTAACTCAATCTTTATGGGAAATGTTTCGATTAATCCTTCCGACATTTTCACTCTTATCATTACATCCTCATATATATCTTTAATTATTTTAATATATATTACACTAACACCTTTCTTTTCTAAAATTCTCTACATATTTTTTCTTGAGACTCTATCATATGCTTTTTTAAGGTCAATAAATGATGTGTAAGTCTTACTTTTGTTTTCGATATTTTTCAATTAATTGTCAAAGAAGATATATAACTTCTATTGTCGATCTTTCTAACATAAATTCAAATTGATTTTCGATCGCCATAGTCTCCTTCCTTAGTTTTTTTTTCTATTACTTTTTTCTATAATTTCATGATATGACTCATTGATTGAATATCTCTATAATTTACACAATTTTATATGTCTCCTTTGTTTTTATATAAAAGAACTAGAGTACCTATCCTCCACTGATCAGACTATTTTTGTTTTTAATATTAAGTTGAATAACTTTGTAAGTCATTCAATATCTTAGGTACTTTCGTACCTCTATCGAAATATCATGTGGTCCAATTATTTTTTCATTTTACATCCTATTTAAAATATGTTCTACTTCTGAAGGTTGAATTCTATGATAAAAATTTAAATTTCTATACTCCTTTGACCTACTTAAATTACCTAAGTTAAATTGATCACCTAAACTTTCATTAAAAATTTGATAAAAATATGTCTTCCATCATTCTTTTATTTTCTCATTGTCCAATAGTACCCTACTATGTTCATCTTTAATGAATCTTATTTGGATAAGATCTCTAATTTTCTTTTTAACTTTAGTTATTCTATAAATATCTCTTTCCTTTTCTTTTATATTTAATTGTCGATATAAGCATTCAAAAGTTTTATTTTTAGCTTCACTTACTATTCTCTTAGCTATTGTATACTTTTTTAAATTTTTCTCATTCTTACAAGTGTATAATACCTTATTGGCTATTCGTTTTCCCTTCACTTTTTCCTATAATTTCTCATTCCGCCACTAAGATTCTTTACTTGGTGATACACAAACTTACCGAGTAAACCTTTGACTATTATTTTTTAACTTTAATATTATCTTATCTCATGTCGTATTCGAATCATCGTGCATCTCTTTTAATACTTATACTTCTAATCTCTTTAAAAATATTTGTTTCTCATTTGTTTAACTTCCACTATTTAATAGCAGAAGTAATGCATATTTTTCTTTTATTAGTACTATACTTAAAGTCATATCCAGTACTACCAATCTATCTTAGATAGTTAAATTTCCTCCAAAAATAAACTTACAATCTTTATATATCTTTTTATCCTTCTTTTCCATCATAAAAAAGTTACTTTGCGACTTATTATTCTCACTTTTAAATATGACTAAGTATTTTTCTCTTTTCTTTCTGAACCTACCGTGGCCGATCCCAAGCACAGATGAGAAAGGGTGAGGATTGCAGTGTCAGCCAGCATTGAACTTGGACAAATTTCAATAAATAGATCTTATCCACAAGATAAAAAAAAATAACCTTGTTTAAAATGGAGGAAACCAATTGTTAGAAAAAAAATTAAATATAATATTAATTCTGACCTTATAAAATATACAATTATAAATTAAATTATTAAATATAAATTTAGTTTAATTTTAAATTGATTTAATTAAATTCAAATTCAATTCCATTTTGAATGTACTTAATCCTATCATGTCTACTTAGTAGACTTTAACTAATTCTAAATTAACTTTTACTCAATAAGCATGAAAGATTGTATAAGATAATATCAAAATTTAAAATAAACTTTCAACATCTCAAAGATAGCTTAATAATAAGAATCTATAATAATTAAATATTAATAAATATATTTTGTATTTAATATATTTATATTTAAAAAGTACCAAATGTGTATTGTTCCAATCATAAGCTAAAACTTCAGCATGGCTCAAAATATTAAACCTTGAAATCAATTGATCATTAGAATTGACAAGTGACAATCAAATCTCTATATGCTATCTTCTCTAATGAAATACTAGATTTGAGGTTATGAGAATTATCATTTAATTGTGATAGTAAAATTTTACAAATTCAGCAGGGGTGTATCCTAGCTCAACTGTTAAATGCTTAACTCAAATAAGCTCACATATGGCTAAGGTCATTTTCTTGTACGTTGCCTCCATACTTGACCATTTCTTACTTTTTTCTAAAAATAAGATTACATCCAATCCTAAGAGGATATAATAAGTTGATGTAGATTGTCTATTTGTAGAAGTTGGTCAATCTGCATTAGAACCAACCACCTAAAGATGATACTTAAATAAAGTTTTTCTCCAATATTCTTCCACTTATTTGTTTGAAAAGCAATATTACAATATTTAGACAATCAATTCAATTTTAATTTTAGAGAAATAACGTAGAAAACTATCAAACATTATTGGAATTCATTTTAACACATGTTGAAGCATATCATAGCTTGTTGAGTATCATATGAAATTATAGCGATAAGCACATGGTATGATACTCCACCTTTATCAGCACAAGAGAGATTACTCATTCAATTAGTTTTTGACAACTTTTCAGAAAGTTATGCTTCGCTCGCATTGCTCAGCCCAACGAGATTCTCCAAACCAAATGTGCAACATCATACTAGTTATAATTCCGATTTAGCAAATGCTAAAGAGATTGTCATGTGATGGCTATGCAGCCATGTTAAGACAATAGTCAAAGACACCCATTTAGAGCATGACATTGTACTAAACACTATTCAAAAAAGCATAATCACATCACCGAGAATCCATGTTTCATGAAATTCTGTAGAGGTTAAAATATCTACAGAAATAGCTGAAGAAATAAAAAGGGATATACCTGGTTTAGAAGAATGAAGCAATGTGTGGCGACTTCCTCTGCCCAGTTCTACAATATCATTGTAATCATATAGAGGGATGCCTTTCACAAGTTCTTTATTTAGGGATAATTTATCACCCCAAAGAAGAACAATAAATCTAACATCAGCCTTTCGTATCAAAGACTCTGCAAGCCTGTTGAAAAATTGTGGATCGTCGACAACAAGTGCAATGCTGTGACAACAGCTCAAAAGATTTAGTGTCTTTACATTGCATACAGCTTAGAAACTTGAGAATACTATTATTCTAGATTAAAAACGGAAAAGTTAAATTTGGAATAACTGCAGTTCAGAGGAGATATTTAATGATGTCAGTTTACCCAATTGACATGGCACAATAGCTAGTACATGTTTTCAAATGAAACCTAATTTAGAAAGTTTTTCTTGGCCACGAACAATGCATAAGTTCTAACCTCTCAGAATGGTTGTATATGTTCAACAATTCTTCATCTGAAGATCTAGTACCCCTAACTACATTTATTGCACCAGTAGCCATTATCCCTGCATCAAGAACAATATAAGCAAGAACACTAACAACAGCGAGAAAACAAATTATATGAAGAGAAAAGCTATATCAAACTAATTTATATCAAATGAAATAAGTAACAACCAATTTCTTGATATGTTGGTGTAGGCACTAGTATGCTAGCGTACAAGTACTTAGGACTGCCAGGGTCAATTATAGTTTAAATCCTTTCTAGTGCCTTGTTAGAAACACAGACTATATGAATCCACACATCTCAGTAAAAGCAACTGAATAAGAGAATCAGCACCTTTAAAAATGTCAGGATTCTACTCTTACATATGCATGTGTTCCTCTCATTTTGGGGTGATGCTCTTCTCACTGTTTGATACTTTCTCAATTGTATATACCATCCACTCTTCATGGCTAGAACTCATTAATCTCTTTTTCAAAGTGACTATCTATTCTCTTCCACCATAGACCTTTATACACACTTATTTTGTTAATATTGTGTCCTCCCCTGGTCATGATAAATTATCACAATGGGCCCCAAGTGCATACTTCTTGGTTATCCACATCTCCAGAAAGGTTATGGTTGTTACTCTCTGAAGTTCCATTGTGTCATTATCTTTATTAATGTCACCTTCAAGTCAACTCCTTTCTTTTCATCTACATAATTTTCAACTACATCCCTATCCTTCCCAGCTATAGTTGTGGACCTCCCTCCACCTTCAAAGATCTCACCACCTGAAGTGCGGCTTGGGAAGTTAAGCTCAATGCTTCTTCAGTAAGGTATGACCATGAATGGTTGAGATCACTTAGTCTTCCACTTCATCTATAAGTTAGGAAGATTCTTCTTATCATCTATGTGAATAAAATTATCATTCATCAGAATTGTATATTTGAAAGATTATCTTCATCGACACTTCCAAACTAGAGAGTTGGGTGATCTCAAATACTTAGCATAGAAGTGAATTGCTCAAAGGGAGATATCTAAATTTCACAACACAAGTATATACTTAATTTGCTCGAAGAAGCTAGCATGTTAGAGAATAAATCAAATAGATACTCTTATAGATCGTAATATCATATTAATACTAAGGCATGGAGCCACTAATTGGCACTTAGAAATATGGTTTTAAATTTTGACCCGTGTCGGGCAGTATGGGCAGAATTTATTATTATACCTGCCGCTCAACACCGATACGGGCAATATTGGTGGCCTCGTACAAGGCCGTGGTAGTCTTGCGCGGGGCCACGGCAGCATCCGCGAGATGGCGAGGACCTCGCACATGGCCGTGGAGGCCGCGGGTGGCCTCACGCAGGGCCATAGGAGCCTTGCGCGGCTTTGCACGTGGCCATGGCGACCTCCATGAGGCGGCAAGGGCCTCGCATGGGGCTGCAGTAGTCCGAGGTGGCCTCGGCGAGGCCACAAGCTGCTTCCGCAGGGCTCACGCGAGGCCACGACTGCTGGCGAAACTGTGAGTATAATGAACTTTTAATTAAAATTATGTTAATAATTTCAATCAACTTATAGATATAGTTTAGATAAAATAAATAAAATCAATCAAAATTTAATAAAATTATCATATTAATTTAAAAATATGCTGTAAATTTATTTTATTAATGTATATATTATGAATAATAATTATTTTATTATTAAATTTTATTTTATTTTTTTAATCCTATCCAATCGAAATTAATTAAATTAATTTTACTATTATAATTAATTTTTTGGTATTTTTTTAATTATTTTTAATTTTTAACTTTTTTAATATTTAAGTTAAAAACTTTATTTCTAATTTATATATTTTATATGTAAAATTTACCGAAACTTATCGACACAATACGATATCGAAACCATATCGTTCCAATCGCGGATCAAAACTTCAATACGAGTCGAGATTTTAAACGTTGCCTAGAAATACAAAAGACAAAAAGGAGAAATTGGACTATGTTACACTTACCATATCACATCTCATTTGTTATTAGTGTAATCAGTGACTTAATGGAAAATCATCATTATGATCATTAGGAAGAAGCTACAAACATAGTTTTAAATCTCGACTCATGTCGGGCGATACAAGCAAAATTTATGGTTTCGGCCATCGCCCAACACCGGTACGACCGGCACCATGGGTCACAAAGGCGCAGAGAACCACGGCGGCCTCCGCGGTGCCACGAAGGCCACTATGGGCCTTTGCAGTATCGCGGAGGCTACCGCAACCCACCGTGAGTCTCCACAAGGTCGTAGAGGCCGTAACACACGGAGTGATTTTAATTAAAGCTTATGTTAATAATTTCAATCAACTCCTAAATAAAATAAATAAAATCAATCAAAATTTAATAGAATTATCCCATTAATCTAAAAATATTTCATAAATTTATTTTAAAATTTATTTATATATTATGAATAATAATACTTTTATTATTAAATTTTATTTTATATTTTTAATCCTATATAATCAAAATTAATTAAATTAATCATGCTATTATAATTAATTTTTCAATAATTTTTTTTTTTATTTTTTTTTTATATTTAAGCTATAATTTTATTTTTAATTAATATATTTTATAATTAAAAAGTACTGAAATTGTCATTCTTCTAATTGTCATTCTATCTGTATTTCCCATGTTGGTAAGAGGAGCAGAAGATTGCCTGCTGAAGTTATTCTCCATGGAGACTGCGATGTATAATGAAAAGGCTCTTCAAATTTTATCAACATATTTCTATAGATCTCAGGTAACAAACATGAAGCACTGTATGCAGGCATGTAAGGAGAAAGTTTTTCCTCCTTTTGTACTGCCTAGTTCTTATTGCAGTAACAAGCATGTAGCATTTGTCTTAGTTCATTGACACAACGATGAGACTGTCATTTTGTTTGAGGGCCAGTACCTTAGCTCAAAATGTTACTTCAAATTTTGGTACATTATAATGTACTTCTTGGCATTTCAGATACTTAGTGCAATATGATATAAACAATTATTATAATGAATGATCATTATTCATTGTTTTACATATTAGTTTCTCAGAAATATTGTTAATGTTATTGAGGCATCTTTTTAAGTTCCACAAATTATTAGTGACAAATTCTTTCAGTGAGAGTTTGTAATATGGAGATCAATAATATGGATGTGTAAGAACCATAAGCCAAATCAAATTAAAAATGTGGTAAAATTAATTCTACTTGGTTTTGAAGTCGAAGTGAAACATAGAGTTGTTGGTGGAACTAGTTTAAAGAAGACATGTTGTAATGATTGATAACTTGAAGAAATTAGGAGAGCTTGACTAAGTTTATGTAGTTTTTTAACCTCCTTAACAACAACAAGAACAACAATAACAACAACAACCTAGTCTTATCCCACTAAGTTAATGTAGCTGTTTAACCTTTTTAAGTATATTTAATATTTTGATTTTTTAATTACCTTGTTTTTTGTTATTGAAAAAAGATTTTTAGAAAAAGTGCAACTTGTCATCTTTCCCTAATTGCATTATCATTATATCAATTTCTGTGCTTTATGCTTCTAATGTTGAATTTTGATATTCATATAAGCTATTTTGTCCCAATTTTAGCTATTGATATCAATTAACTTCTTTATAATCACCTAGTGTGGTTTTGTTAGGGGACCTCATTAGATTCCCAACATATATTCCTTTTTAGATGTTTTTTTAGAAGTCATCCAAGCAGAGCATTGAATGATAAATATGGTTTAGAAATAGTATTAAAAAAAGTTTCAATGTAGTTCATGCCTTTGGTAGTGGATTTAGAATTTTATGCTATTATTTGAAATTTATTTGATTAGATATACTTTGCTTGTCGAAGGAGAGCCTTAGCGCAATGGTTAAGTTGTTATCTTGTGAGCTAGAGGTGACGGGTTCGAGTCCTGAAAACAGTCTTTTGCAAAAAGCAAGACAAAACTACGTATGATAAATTTTTCTTCAGAATTCCACATGGTTGGAGCTTCATGCACTGGACTGCTTGAAAGATATACTTTGCTTGTCAATTTCATTGTTATGTCATCTGTTTTTTTTTGTTATGTGAAAACATGAAAAATATTGTTTTAATTTTACATATTTCTTGTTTACTTGTTAACCAGTTTTCATTAATTAGTGTACTTTGTTCCATACATATATGTTCATTATTTTTAAATTTTTGCATCAATTAAATTTTTTTTTTCTCTGGTTGATTGTATGTAGTTTGGTATACTACATATGAAACAATGAAGTGGACCAATTTTTGGTGTAAGAAAATGCCTTTTTATACCTTCAAAATTTTTAATGCTTTTGCTTAAAAAAGGCTCTTGCACAGCATTCATCCTTTTTAACCTTGGCTTACATTTGGTGTTGGTGGTTTAGTATGCAACGGAAACTTTAGAAGAAAACTATGTAATTTCGTTGGTTGCTATCCACATTGACCATTTCCGTTAATTTTGTCACAATTTTTTCATTCTCATTATATATCCTTCATGCCTTTGCACTCAACATCATTATGAACCATTCCTTAGGCATTTCTCTGGATTTTGTTAACCAAGAAAACTATGATTGCATTTTTATACTAATATGAAAGTTATGCTTTTTTTTTCTTCCAGAGATATATACCCATTTCTGGAGCATAAATGCCTTGAAGGAACGCGTAATGAGTCTAAACTTGCTGTGTCTGCTATGTCTTCGCTTAATTGTGCTACTAATGATTCTACCTTTGCCACATTATGCAAGGTAATGCAAACCTCAATAAGAAAACTTGTAACTCCTTGCATCTTTTTTCTGATTTTGATTGAAAACTGTTAACCATTAACAATGATAAATTACTTTTGTTCTTTTGTATGTTATGTCTGCAACTTAAATTATTGCGTCAGTACTCTTAGTTTTTCCTGGCTTCTAAAAAAAGTATTTTCCTGCTTATCCAGTCAATTTAGGTCTTCATTTGTGTCATTTGCGTGGAATATTGTAGATAGCTTGACACTCTGCATAATTAGAATGACAGTGTTAATGCCTTAAATCTAGGCTGTCACAAACAATGCATATAGTAGAATATATAGTCATAATAGTGGATTCTGCTAAATGTGATAACCTTCGCAACTGGAAACCATTTGAAAGACATTAATTTTTGGTTGAAATACTTCCAAATAATCACAATCTCGGTAGCAAACTATATACAGTTTGTCCTGCATCTCAATTTATGATATTAAGTCCAATCATTAAAATCCCCTTTTATTCTAATTGTCCATGGTATAACTAATAAAAATATTAGTGCATATCAAAATGTTGTTTAAGAGTTTGCGTAATAATATATATCAATTGAAGTTTCTTGTTGCATAATTTTAATGATTTATGAGTATGCAAATAAAATTTGCAAATGTGAATATCTAGTCTTGAATTTCTTACTATTACAACAGAATTATGTGCTGGAGAGATTGACAACTTTGTGTATACATATTGATTTTATCCTATTGACTTATTTACTTTTTTATTTTTTTTAGAATCAACTCAATTACTGATAATAGTATTTACCCATACTTGTCTTGCATTTCATCAGTTTGATTGGCTGTATTTATGCTAACAATTCTATTTTTAGTGGGTGTTTTCAAGTTGTTGCTTTTTCATGCGGGTTTGTGAATACTGGTACAGCTTAAGCTCTAAGTATTGACATTGATGCCATGGTCATAATACTTGTTTCGATGATCAATTCAACATGTTCGTGTCTTTGCAGTGTTAATAGCATATGCACAGTAACTAATTGTGCTTGAGTTTTTTTGACAGAAAGTAGTTGATTATTTGCATAATGAAAATCATGTCCCAACACTTCTTCAAACCTTGGGCTGCATTTCACAGTATTCCCCTTCATCCTATGAATTATACAAGAAGGAAATCAAGCATTTCGTTGTCCAGGAACTTTTATGTTCAAAGGTAGTTTAGCACCTTGTAGTTTTTATATATGAAAGCTTCATTTACAATTTGTGGGATTGATAGTTGCAAGTCATTGTTCTTCACCAAGTTTAAATGTAGTAGCTTAAAATCGAGAAAAATTTGATTGTGTAGGGTCAAATGTTAGATTCAGAGCAAACATTCTCCATTGATACCGCTATATGCAGCTCATCGTGCAAATTGAAGGTTAGTGGCTTTGAAAGATACATAACTTTTGCAGTATTTTGATGCCACCAATATCTTCCTAATGGTTAAATAATTTATATGGTTGCATTGATTTTGTGTTTAAGATATCACTTGGACGATTTGCTGTTACTTTGAATATTATTTTAATTTGTGGTAATATTTTTAAATGTGCTACAGAAGGGGAACCTTGGTGCAACGGTAAAGTTGTTACCTTGTGACCTAGAGGTCATGGGTTCGAGTCCTAAAAACAACCTCTTGTAAAAAAACGGGATAAGGCTACGTACAATAGACCATTCCCCAGGACCCCGCATGGTGGGAGCTTCATGTACTTAGCTGCCCTTTTTTATTTTTAAATGTGCTACAATGCATTGTGTAATAACCTAAAATGGTAAGGGGGAAATAACATGATATAGTTATTATAGGGATAAGTAAGTCCAATTTGATTAGAGAAGTGTTGCTTCGTGGTTGTTTTCTTATGAAGTTGGAGTTGTTTGAGAGTAATTTTGCTTGGAAAATGTCTATATTTTTCATTAACCAAAAGTTAATGACTGTTGCTTCACTAAAATTTGAAAAATGTTTTCCTGGAAATTTTTTTTCCAGGAAATCATGGATGAAAAGGTGGTGGAATAGAAAGCGAGGAAATGAGTGCATGTAAACTAAAAGAAGAACATGTACTAATTTTCTCACTTTTTCATTCCTTCACTTTTCCTTCCTTTATAGGAAGCAGACCTAAGTAGTATGTCTTATTACTTCCCGTAGAATTTCACATATTTGATACTCTAATGTTTTTCAGATATATGCATTGAAATCATTAGTTAGGACTTTCCTGCCACATCAACCATTAAAACTACAGCATGAACTGAATGAATTCTTCAGCATTCTATCAGACGTAATCCTTGAAGATGGGATCATGAGCAATAATGTTCTAAGGTAAAGAGAGTCAGTTCCTTTTTTCAGAATAGTGTTGCTGCTTGTTTCATTATTTTATGCTTGCTGAACCTGTTGTACTATTGTTTATACAACTCATTTTGGCTAAGCCCTCTGTTTTCCTTCTGAATGATTTCTAAATCATTTCTTTTTGTGTTGGTAAAGAAAATTATTATATTCTGCCTGACAACTGTTTCACTGTGCAATTTTTCCCTTAATGTTGTGTGACTATACTGGGGACACGTCTTCACTCTAATTGGACACTCAGCATGCATACGGTGTGTTATCGTTTTAACTTTTTTTTTGTTCTATTTTAAGTTTATACAAAGAAACACCAAACAATGAGAAAGTTCATAGATATTTTTTGAATTTATATAGCGATCATAAGCATAGTAATAATACATAAGATGTAGAATTTTATGTCAAATCAATTATAATTTAAAATATGAGGGATATAGAGAATTAGGCAAAAAGTTGAGTATTAAAAGAAATCTAACTAAACCTAGTATTATTGGTGATTTTTCTTAGGTAGAGGTTAGCAGCTAACATCACTTGTCTTAAACCTTGATTCATTAATGGCACAATAGCAGTGAGTACCTTGAGCCTAAGCAATCTCACAAGTTTGCATGCCTTAGTAGGTGATATTCCAACAGAGAAGAGAGTATTATTGCGTCAAAAGATTTACTGATACTTGAATGAATGAAACAACAGTGGAGGTCTCTTTTATAGTCCATTCTTTAGTTTAGTTATAAGAGTTGAACTGATTACAATGGAAGTGGAAGGTGTATGGGGTAGTGGAAAACCATATGATGTAACATTAGGAGATTAATACCAGATTAATGCAACAATAAATTAAATACTTGACAGTGGAAATGTCAAAGTGAATCAAGGTTGACAAGCCATTTGGTAGTTTAAATTCAACTAGTGTTGGTAGCGGAAGTCCTCATAGGTCATAAAGGATTGGATGTCAAACCGAGAAAAGTCATAATAGGTCATGAAGTACCAAAAGTTGGACAATTGATGGGAAGTTCAAGCAAGTCAAGGGTGACTCATGTTTGACAGTCATAGAAGTCTAGGGAGATTTCAAACCATGATTTCAATATTGATAGGAGACATTGTATTGGTTCCTAGTGAATTATTGAGACAAAGATTCATGTAATCACTGTTTACAAAAACTAATAATAAAAGGTAGCTTGGTGCACAAAAGTTTTGGCAATACAGGAATTCGGAGAAGGATTGGATCACATTGGATTTATTGTACGCAGCGTTATCCTTCGTTACAAGATGTTACTTTCACGACTCAAACTCATGACTGCAAGGTCACTCGGATGCAACTTTACCATTGCTCCTAGTCTCCTCTTCTTACAATGAAACAATATTTTGTAGCTTATGTTTTAGATTTCACTCTACTTTGTTATCGTTTTCAATCTTTAACATTCATGAATATATTCTTAAATAGTCTATTTTCTAACTTGTGCAGTCAAAGTGACAAGGTTCACCTCAGATTGGCAGCTGCAAAATGTGCTCTTCGCCTTGCAACAAGATGGGACTTTCATATTCCACCAAAACTTTTTCAGTTAGTTATTATGAGTGCAAGGGTATGAAATATTAACAATTAATGCACATTTTTTCCTATAGGAGACGTGTCAACTTAAGTGTTCTTCCTAGTCTGTCAATATATAGTAATATGTTAGTCTTTTTTGTGATACGTGTGGTGAAATTTTATGATGATACATAGTAAAATGTGTTGATATAGAGCAATAATGATATATTGTTATTTTAAACCCACAGAGTTTTATGTAATTAATAGTTTAAGGTTTTTTGTGATGCTTGCTAATATGGTTGTACAAGAATTGGCATTTGCCTCGCCACCACTTAAATGTTTTGACTTATGGCAGGTTGTAGTTTCATGGCTTAAAGTTGTGCTATTTCAGAAAGTTTTTTTTTTGTTTGGGTGTGTTTTAGAAAATTAATACTCTAGTCCCACAACACTAGAAAACATCCTTCAAATTATATATTACTAATCCACTTGTTTTTTTTTTTGGTCATAACTTCGTTCCTACATAATGGCTTATTTTCTACATAAGAGAGAGCTTCCTCACTCATGACACATCATAATCATAAAATAGCCACCCAAAGAAAATGCATCAATGTATAATCATAATAATAATAAATACTAAAATTTTTTAAATAAGTTATATGTTGACAAAATAACTAACTAATGCTCGACAACATTAGTGAACTCATAGTGACCATCATACTAGGTTCATGCTAACAAAAGGAAAGTACTTGGTAAAAAGTAAAGAAAATAAATGGACACTAAAAATTTCATCTCCAATATAATCATCAAGATGTTTGAGCATGATCAACCTAGGAATCAGTGAACAATCCACAATTCACTCGGTATTGAGTGAAGAATGCATCTCATATACATAATGCATGAAAGGTCCCAAGGGCCCTTTTGAGCCCTTTCGAGTGTGGAGCCAAGGCACTTATAGTATAAGTAATTTATTCATTATTTTGTTAATTTGTATAAGTATTCATGCAACCTTTCAGAGCGTGTAGCCGTAACTTTATAGAATAAGTAACCCATTTGTTATTGTATTAGTTTAGCATAACTAATTATACATTTTAGTTTATTACATTTCTCATAGCATTTCAACTTTTCAAGTACTTTTAAGGAGATTATACTATGTTTCCATACTTGTTTCCAACATACCATCAACAAGCATCAAGAAACAAACTAAAATAGATATACAAATAAAGTATTAAGTAGCAAGCAATATAAAAATACATATTCAGTAGCAAGAGTACGGCCAATTCTTAAAAAAAAATGCTTTTCAGGACATCTTCATAGTTGTTCTCATATCATTTAATTGCATATAATTAATCATCTACACAATAAATTTGGAAGAAACAAGTAGGAAACATCCATCTCATATCATTTAATTGCACATAATTAATCATCTACACAATAAATTTGAAAGAAACGAGTAGGAAACATGCACTTCTAATGAAGAAATTTATTTCGATACTTGATCGACCACTTGATACACTTTGAGATCACTGTGTTCTTAATCAACTTCAAGAAGGGAATGGGCAAATTAAATTCCATGACTTGAGGACATTAACTCATGACATCCTACCAGAAGCAAATCCTAAGTTAAGATAACATAAATTGTTAAATCATACTAAAATACAACCTAACTCATATACATTATAGATCAAGACTCTTACAAAAAATATTAAACCAACTCATAAACATTAATGGATCAAGACTCTTATAGAAAATATTATATAATATTATATCTATTAGGTGTCTCATAGCATCAACCTCAAATTAAATTAGCACCTAAAATATGTGCCAAGGAATTAAGAAGGCTCACCAAAGAATAAATTAGCTTGGTCGTAGTTGACGATCCAGTCTATTCTTTGGTGAGCATCTAATTCTAGAATCTTGATTAGGAAAGGTTTTTGTTGTAATGGAGTGCCAATATCCGATTGGATATTTTTAGGATCACCCTTTAATCCAATGGATTATCAACATTTGATTCCAAAATCTTAATCAAGAGAGCAAGGTTTTTGTTGAATCACTATTTAAAATGTAACAACTAATCATGGTGTTCTAAACTTGCATGGTTTTACCCTTGGCTTGATCAAAAGTCTATTACTGCAATGTACCCTAGGTGGTCATAGCCATGGTGTTTTGATGTGTTTAAAAAAAACATTCAAGTTAGATTACACTATACTATTGATGTATGCGCTCACATGAAACTCGCAGTGCTTATAACTCAATGAGGTAATGCTATGGTTAATGACTTGGTGTGTCCAAGCTGGTCTGACTTAATGGCTTAGGGTTCGCTAGCGATCAGAGAAGGATGATATGAGACATCCAAGGAGTTGTAGGAGGATGTGTTATGAAGGTGAACGAGTGAAGGATAACATGAGAATCGAGTTAAGGGCTTAATGCATTTGAGGGATCAAGGAATGAGTAAAAGATAGGAGATGACTGGCAAAATAAAGTTGTAGCAATTTTGAATAAGCGAGAAGAAGATGAACTACACAAGTGAATGAGTAAAAGATGACACATGGAACTGACCATAGGATTTATGCATCTGAGGGATTAATGACCAGATGGGAGATGATGTGAAATGCACTTGTAAAGACAACGTTGTGGGAGTCATGTGACATATATTTTGGAATTTAGCTAGACTTGACGTAAGCGATGACTATTCGATGATTCAA
>JBAMHZ010000031.1:2268077-2280385 GCA_037177395.1 Alpinia galanga
GTGAACTTGGCAGAGCCGGCCTTGCGCTCGACTCCGAGGACGGAGGCCTCCGTCCTGAGGATCCGAGACAGGTCGAGCTGGGCGCTCTGCTGGATCCCCTTGCGGGCGGTTCTCCTCCTCTTCGCCGCCCTGACGGAGAAGTTCCGCCGGTTAGTCCGCCTCCACCTCTTCTCCAGCGAGAGGAAAGGAGATGGGAAGGGATCCAGGCGGTAGGACGAGGAAGAGGAGGCGGAGGAAGACAAAAGGAAGGCAGCCAATTCGAGCGAAGAGATGCCGACGGCAATGGCGCCTGGATAATGCGCAAATGAAGCCTCGAAGCTGCTCTGATTAGAAAAGGCTGTACTTTTGCTAAAAACTCTACAATATTTTACAATTTGGTAAGTTCGCAAAACATCAATTCACCCCTTTAATATTTGAGATTTTTACGTTTGCGCCTCAGCCTAACCGCTAATCTTATTCTTCATGAATTTGTAATGACAAAAAAATGTATTTAGTTATAAAATAAATTTAGGATATTTTTTTTTTATAGAATTTGAAATTTAGCAAAACTGTGTTTATTTCTTGGGAAAATTTCCATTTCTCATTCTGAAAGAGAAATAAATAATCTAGAAATTTAAAAGAAAAAGTAAGAAGAAAATTTGTTCATCCTCAAAAATAAGAATGAGCCAACTAATTACAAACCGACTCACTTGATAATAAAGCCAAAATTTGTGATAATTCACTCATCTAGACAAGATAAACACACTACATTTCATGTGGAACTAGCTAAAATGGGATCTCACAGATAAAATACACAATGACTACAAGTGTTAGCGAAATTATTGTAGGCTCAAAGAAATGACATATTACAATAAATGTTTCATTCTTCATAAGAGGCTGATGTTGCTTGTGGACGTGTGGGTGATTTTCAAGAGTAGACCATCAATATCGACAGGAAGCAGAAATTTTTGCAGTAGGCAATTTGTGGAAATAGTTTGGGATAGTGGCACAAGAACAAGCACATCATTCTTTCGATTCAGCATCCCCATCACAGTCAAGCAAGTTCCCTCCTTAATGTACCTGCGATTCATGGGAAATTGAAGAAATAATGTTAACTAAACTCTATGGTAGTGCTAACGTCGGGATTACCACACAAAGCACATCAATACCCTTCCTCCAGACGCATCGGCCGGTCTTGGCAAGAGAGTCTTCTTCCTTGTAGCCATTTCTTCATGGTAGAAGAGAGATCTCTATTTGGTGCTGTTATGTTCACAAGTATGTTTTCGTGAATCAGGGGGATTACTCTAGAATCATGACCAGCCTTAACCAAAGCTCTTATCCCAGATTTGGCATCTGTTATGTAAAAATCTGCTGTCAACCTCTGTCCAAGGTACAAACACCCCATGAGAACAATTGCAATACCATTTCTAATCAAAACATTAGAAGAGTTGTCGTTCAATTATCGTGAAGAGGAGAACAAAAATATCAAATAGAACTCCATAGTCAAGGATTACTGTTCTTTGCTTTCTATAAACTATTCAAATGGTGGGACTGAAAGCAACTTAAGTCAAGAATAACAGAGGTCCAGTTTGCAGCAACAGGTTCAAATTGATGCTTCTTGTATTTGTATGAAAGGTTAAGCGAGAAAGGGTTTTTACAGACAGAAACCAGCATATGACAGTAAAAAATACTAATATCATCATGATACGTCTGGTAATAGCTGTAGCCTCTGTCACGATTGCAGCCCAGAGCCATCCTTCGATGAGCTTCCAAGTTCCAATAGTGTATCAAGTTGGAGCACAGGTTTTGATGTTGATCTATTTTCAATGTGTGTAGAACAACACATCTCAGACGTCTTGAGCAAAGAAGAAAGATGATTTAAATCTATACAAGTAATCATTCTCAAATAGTAGTATTTCAACCTTTTTCCCATAACCTCAGATATTCATCTTAGCATTTCGATACCTTTGCATTTTATTTTGTTTCCAGACTATCTAACACTAAGTCATAAAAAATGACTATTAGTGGCATAGACTTCTAATCACTTAATTAGACTTTACTTTGGTCTTCCTTTACTCTTTGCACCTTTAACACTAATTGATCCAATTAGTTTAACGACACATTCCATTGGTTATATTACAACATGTTTGCACCATCTAAACCTATTTTCTATCATGTATCATCATTGGAACTATAGCTATTCTCTGACACTTGCATCTTAGCATTCTCATCTCCATCCCATTATATTTTGCATGTGTTGTTTCCTTATTGTCCAATGTAAAGTATGGTGAGTACAACAAGCTTATAAAACTTTAATTTAGATTAAAGTGCATATAACAATCACACAAACCTCCAAAAACTCCTCTCACTTTCAACTGTCCATTCATGATCTTATTAAAGATATATCCATAAATATCTTCTTCTTGAATATTAGATTCAGGAGATCTAAAACTTGCACATGAATTTCATATTCATTGATCTCAATTATTTCCTCAATTCTTTCTTAACAATGAAATAATGTTTAAGATCGCATTCTTTCGCACACATGTTAATTGGCAATGATTAGGAGGAAAGAAGAAGAAGCTTACAGTCAATATCTCAGTGTATTCCATGTTACGATTGGCAGAAATTACTTAGTATTGCCAATTAAAATGACAAAATATTTCAAATTGTGCATGAAATTGCATTTTTATATTTGGGTTTAATCCTACTTAACTTACAAGTTTAGTTTTATTTATTTAAACTCTAATTAATCTGCACACCATAGCCTACATATACCATTCATTAAGGAGATTTATCAGAATATCATAAGTGAGTTCATCTAGTAACAACATCAAATACATGCCCTTTATTATTTACCACATAGAAACTTAAAGTTAACTCTAGATAAACCTACAATTAAAAGAAAATTCATTTGTAAAGATCCCAAGAAAAAACTATTTACCACATTATCATACATGCCCTTTATTAAATCAATATAATTTATTATGCATGTCCTGTCTTCTCAAAAGCTCAACACAACAGCTACCTAATGATTCTATTATAAGCTTTTCCTGAGTCAAATCTATATTGTTTTAATTAGTTGATTTATTATATAAATAGCACTTATTGATCTTGTTCTAGACATGAAACAGATTGATTTTCAAAATCTCTTAGTCTTTTCCCAATAACATTTTCCCAAAGTTTCAAGATATGGCTCGTCATTTGATATCTATGCACTAAAGATCTCTACAAAAAAAAAAAATCAATTAGGCAACTCTCACACTTAAAAACATAGTCTAATAAGAAAGGTTAGCACCATCAATTAATATCAAAACTATAATCTGAGAACTCAAGGAGTGAGATTGTATAGGTTTTTTTGCAGCTAATCAACTTGGCAAGTCCTCACAACTTAATGTGCTACAAGATTCCTACTCTTTTCATTTAAGTAGATTTCATATCAGATTCACATTTTTCACAAGTGCACTAGTACTCTAGTATTTTATGTACCATTCTGATAAATTTTAGGGTTAAACAACTTTGAAACAATAAAATAAAGGACAAAGGTTATTCTTTTTCTGGATAAAATTTGGAATGGAGGAAAGTCAAAAAAATATTTGAAGATACTGAACATTACTGATGAGCATACCTCAACATAAGCTAAATTCCACTGGAAGCATTGGCGGTTAAGACAGGCTTGTTTTAATTGGCATCCCCGATATTCGTACAAGAGGGTTGATGTGTAAACACATCTTCCAGCCTTTTCATATGAAGATTCAAGAGAGAAATCTCCACAAGAAGCAAACTAAGACAATGGGAAAAAAGATAAAAAATAACTTAAGCAACCAACATTTCTTTTAGTTTGCAACTTCAAAGAAATCCTATGTGAGAAAGTATCAAACTGTCAATTCAAAGTTAGATACCTAAAATGAATATGTCAAATTCTTAATCATAAGGCTCTTCCAGTTTACTAGAAATGTAAGTTTTGTTTCCTTCGATGGACTAGCTTTATTACAAGGAAATAGAGCCATACCAATGACTATTACTGCATAAAGCATTTTGGATGATAAAATGGTTTCAAACTTTTCAAGATAAATGTAATCCCTCAAAAAAAAAAATGGAACTTGATCAAAATAACCTCATCCAGCCCCACTCTTGTGCTTAGCCGTGCCTCAAGCTGACAGTTACCTGTGCTTTTGTGCACACCAATTATGCGTAGCCCCATCCCTGCACCACTTGGGTTCCATTTACAGTCTTACCAGGACGCACGCCACCAACTTCAAACATTATTTTTTTGTACAACAAAAAAAAAAGAAAAAATACTGCATTCATTATAGACGCTAGGTAGAAATTATGCCAATGTACAAAATAAACGTCCCCAGATATATTACAGTTGTGCAAATAGCAAAGATTATTTGTATGACATATATAGGTAAAGTAAAAAAAAACAGTCAAAGATAACTTTTCAAAAGTTTTGAATAATCTCACTAACTGTTTTTTAAGAATTTTTAATGGGGCACATCATAGAAAAATTCAATCTATCACACAAAATAAAATAAAATAAAATAAAAGATTCAAAGCCTGTACTGATACAAAAAACACATTAGCTTAGACATATGATGTTAAGCGAGATAGAAACCCCAAAACAAACATGAAGTTTAAAGTGTTATATGTAAACACAGAACATGCAAACTATGACAAAATAAAAAGGGTCGTCAATACAAAAGGGGAAAAGATAAGGAAGCATTACCCCAGTGACCTTGACGAGCTGGCCTTCGTTGGCTTTTACAAGATCGGTTTCCGGAAACTGTTCGAGGAAAAGGCGGATTGCCAAACTCCTTCGATGGGCGCTGGCATTCCAAACAAAAAAACCCAAAACGACTGCCTCCACGACGAGGACTGAGACGAGGAGGGCGGCGTTGTGGACGACGACGAGGATAAATATGGAAACACCGAGGCAGGCAAGGAAAAGCGGGATGACGACACGGGGTACGGAGGCCGGGACGGGGGCGAAGTACCGCTGCCGGTCGGCGAGCACCGCAGCGGAGAGGTTGTTCATATCTCGTCTTCCGCCGCCGCCGTCGCCACCACCGCAGTTGGATCGACGTCGCCCTCGGGCATCCACCGCGGTCAACAGCAATGAGAGAAGAGAAGAAAAGAAAAGCGAAGAGTGAGGAAGCAGCAAAGTGCGTGGATTGCTTCCTTTTTGTTTCGCGTTTCGAGATTTTAAGAAAAGTGACATCACATGTTAAGAAAGGCCACAATTTCACTTTAGCCCTTCGTTTATCCTTATCTCTCCGTAATATTCAATATTGATATGAATTATTATGGTCGTAGACCAGTCCAACTGAATTAAAATTTCTATTCTTCAAAACTTATTTGATAAAAATTAAACATCAAAATCAAATCAAACAAGTTGTTAAAATAATTATTCAAATTTGAATTAATTTTAAGTAATTATCAAATTTAAATTGAAGAAAATTTTTGAAAGATATAGTTAAGAAATATGACAAATAAACACTTTTTGTCGTTGTATACTTAAGTTTAGTTCGTTTAAATATTATTAAATTTTTAATTTAAATTTATCTAATTCTTTAAAATTTAATTTTTTTTATATTTTTAAATTTACTAATTTGTTTTAAAAAATTATTTATTTTAATAACTATGATTTATAAACTTTGATTATGAATATTATTTATGAATAGTTCATAATTTTTATTTATACAAAAAATATAATAATGATCATGCCAAATCCTTCTCTTGATCAGCCTGAAGAAAAGTGATAAATTATTGTAGAAATTAATTAAAGGAGCAGGTAATTTAGCATTGTAGAAATTATAAGTAAAACGTGTGTGGATATATTATACATGTATTGTATCCTTTTTTTTGTTTTCCCTGCGTCAATTTTTATTGGAGAATATTTTGATCTGAATAATTTTAATATCTATAGATACGTGGGAACAATTCCTGAGTATGATAATATTATTTGTATATGTCACAGGACGCATGTGCAATAAACGCTAACGATGAAGACGAAGGGGAAGCATTGGCAGGCACGCAGTCAACCCAATAGGGAGACCCATGCTTAGGCTGTGTGTAGTGTCAGGAAAGGAAGGGAAAGGTGAGGACGACAAAGAAGAGAAGGAAAAGAGAAAAGAGACAAGAGTAAATGTTGTTTACTTTTAAAATGACAGGATTATATCTTCAACTTCTTCCCCTCGATACTAATCGAAACCACAATTAGCATCAACACCATATCGCAAATTTTAATACTGGACAAAACCACAATCAGCATACCAATGCTAGCAAACACCACCAGCATGCGGACACCATATCAAAACAGAGATCACAATTTTACGAGAATTGATCTTCTAAGTTTGCAGTATAATCCAACAGAAGTATTTATCCCATAAGAATTTATAGATAAAATAAAAATTCATGTAACCAAACACAACGTACTGAACCAAGTCAAGGGCTGTCATTGGTCTAGTTTGCACATCATACACGAACCCACAAACACAAAATCTATATTACCAAAATGGATAGTCTCCATGCACTTCGAAACACAAAGTCGGGTGGGCTCTCAAATACATTCTGAAATTGAGCAAACAATCTTAGCAACTTACAAAGCTTTCGAGAGCAAACTATGTTGAAACTGGGAACATGAACTCAAGACTGAATAGGTTTAATCTTGAAGTGCAGAGAAATCAAAGAAAAAACAAAGCACTTCAGATCCTGCAAAATAGAGACCAAAATGTTCATGTCAGCAATGTGGTAGAAAAAATCATATTTAAATAATAATTGCAATGCCATAATAGCATAATGGCAGAACAACAATAAGTCATCTACACGTGTAATGTGTTTTACTAAGTATATGTAAATTGCGTAACAAACTAAAATTAGAGCATCTTTGTGATGGTCTCCAATGTGGTCCACTATTACAGCTTTGCTTCCATTTCATTTCCTTGTAGAATCATCCTACGGTATCAAACAAAACCTTCAATTTAACAAGCATCTTTTTCTGACACAAAATTTGAACCATAAATAAATTGTCAGTTCCAACTATTTGGGGATGGCTAAAAAACTTATTGCACCACTAAACTCAACTCTATATAAGATAATTGTTACTTATATTAAGAAGTATCTTTTAATGTGTTGCATAGAGTTTTTGGTCTCTATCAATCCATTCTCCCTGCATCCTAAATTGATTATACTTTTCCAATTATAAAAGTATTGATTGTTTCTCCAACTATTTAGGTATGGCTAGACAAAACTTATTGTGCCACTGAACTCAACTACATATATGACTATTGATAGTTATATTTAGAAGTATCTTTTAATGTGTTGAGTAGAGGTTTGGTCTCTATCAATGATCAATCCATTGTCCCTTCAAAGTTTGATGCCATTATAAATATATAGATTGTCTATCCACACATTCATATCATCTCTATATATTCTCTCCTTTTATTGTTTATTTAAAAATATGGATCTTAAACACCAGTACTTTTTTCTTTTGTTGTAATAGTGTGCACAGATAAACTCGAGATTGTCAATATCAAGATGCTACCAGAGAATAGATTCAAATTGTAGGATAGGATCCTATGATCCCACAGTTTAAATATATGTATGTATGTGTGTATAATTTAGAAACCAACCCTCAAATATCATGAAGCATAAATAAATCTACTCATATAAATAGATTTAAAAAAATACAATGCAATTCTCAAAATGTTCCATCCTTATATGTTTTTATGCCTGTTTGGCTATCTGAATAGGTTTCATGTTGAAATTGTTGCAACAAGTGTTAATCTTTTCTAGAAGAAATAAGGGTACCTTGGGTAGTGCAATAATTTTCTTAGGTATTAGTTCCTAGTGACGTAGAGGTGACGAGTTTAAATATTGGAAACAACCTCTTGTAGAAAAAAGCAAGGTAGGGCTGCATACAATTGATCCTTCCCCGGGACCCCGCATGGCGGGAATTTCGTACACTGGGCTGCCCTTTTTATTAGTTCCTAGTGACCATCATTGACCAAAAAGAATAGATGATTGTGCCATAGTTTTAAAATTTTCTTTTCACCGTAAAGGACACACGACAATTACACAATGCTCTAGATGTTCCTCCCAGTGTAAGCATTCAATCTCTATCCTATTACAGATATCCTAAATAACACACCAAAATGTTTAAAACTGTTCCTTCCAAATTTACTGTCAATCTATCTCTTCACCTTTCTTTCTTTGCTAAACATAATTTCATTTATCAAACACTAACTTGTCTTAAAACCATCATTTTATAAAGTTTTCATCACAATTCATGCCTAAAGTTTATCGTATTCAAGCTTTTATCAATTAATACAATATTAACATGCATCATAAATATTTATCCTAAACATGACTGATAAATCCATCTCATATTACCATTAAAAATAAGAGCTTAAAATTAAGTCTTAGTGCAAATCTACACTTACAGTAATATCATTTTTATGAGCCTAATACATCTAACACATTATTTCAAAATTATTTGGAATAAAATTTAAGCCAGCCCCAAACTAGATTAATTTTTTTGCATATGCTCCAAGTATATCTATTTGGATGCCTGAACTCTCTATGGGTGATTGGAGAATGAAGAAGCTACATGGCTTTTAGACTACAAGTTGCAAGCCCTAAATGCTTTGTTCAGCTATGTGGATCATTTCTAGCATTGAATTCTATATATAAGGTCAGATCGTTGTGAAGCCCCTAGACAAAAGTTGCTTTCATAACATTTTTAATAGGCATCATGTTATCTGCTTAATATAAGACTAAAATCTATATTTAGTGTCGGATGATAAGGCATGATGACGATTACAGGATGGGGAAGTAGCACAAGATAAGCATGAACAATGTAAGAAAGATATCTTGATCATCCTATTCCACCTTCTGGAGAATATAAGAAGAGACTAAGGAGATACAGGATTGATATGTCATAACTTGGCAAGAGAAGTCAGCCCCCTCATTGGTCAATAATCTTCCTAGTTCTACAAAGCTACGGAAAAGTGTGCAACATTTGCGGCAAGAGAAAACATATTTTAAATCCACTGATAGGGAGAAAAAAAACGACAAATGGGGCTGTTAGTCAAGCTTTCAAATTATGATATTAGTATCGATAGAGAAAGCATTAATGTTTCAACAATGTTCAGATTTGGTTTCAACGCCAAAGCTAATAGAGTGAAAAGTATCCTTTATCAGAATAATTGCCTGTTTTCTTGTCCGTAAAATACTTACAAACACAACTACTAGATTCTGATCTCAAAGCATCAAAGAGGGCAACAGGAAAAGAAACATAAAGTAAAAAAAAAAAACAATACAAAAAAGAAACAATTTTGAAAAGAATGCATAAGTGGCATCATAAAGAATATTAATTCAGCAATAAAGAAAAGAAAAGAAAAGAAGATGAGTCGGATGGATAGAAATTTTTTGTAATATTTCTTGGATGTATTACCCAACAAAGATATTGGTGAAAACACCATTGAAAGGGAAATCTGATTGTTAAAATGAAAAGTTTTACAGACAGCACAAGTAATCCATGGCTCTGTCATACTCGTAGAGTATATTGTAGCAACCTTGAACAACAAGGTACATGCACCTGAAACTGTCGTAGGTAGGTAGATAGGTAGAGAATTCTTAGGACATGAGACAACCAACTCTATGGAACTCAGGAAAATAGCCCCGCCCAAAAGCAACATAGGCATGCCATGTTAAACATAACCTAACCTTAGTCAAATCAGAGATAAAGAGATATGACTATGCAGCTAAAAACAGATGAAAACTAGGTCTCTTGTCTCACATTCATGGTTTTGAGAAGGATGAATATGCAAGGACCAAACAACAAAAATTAATGAAGGTGTCATTCACAGGATAAAGATGAGTAAACAGAGAAACCTTTTGGAATATCTTGTGACCCTTAGACTAACATGAACACTTAACAAAGTATAACAGTCAAGGGTGCAATAAAAACAAATAATATATGCAGAAAATTAAATTAAAAATCGAGAGATAGATATGGGATAACCAAATATATCTATATAGTTTTCGAGGAATTAGGTATATAAAAAAAAACTAAGTTAAGATGAGATAGATATGATAAAAAAAAACAGATAATATTCAATAGTCAATAAGTCAAATTCATTTGAGTTACTAGTATGAGAGTATAGGTCGCCCCAGATAATGTTGATTAACCTGACAAACAATGATCCATAAACTACCAAAATCAGCAGTATGTTCTCCATCGAGAATTTCCTAATTACTAGAAGAGTTGCAAACTCTGCATATGCTAACGTCAATTGGAAGGCATTTTCATGAATCCAGATTGTCATTCCCTAACATGACTTGCCACAATTGGCCAAAGTACAAAATGTTCCATGGACACAAAGCTAGGTAGAATCTCAGACCTTACCCACACTCTTATCAAGGGGCAAATAGCAAACTAAGCTTCTTATATAAAAGTCATCAACGGGAGAAAAAAAAATGATTTTGGGACACATTGAAGACATTCCTTACCCTTTTCCTGCTTCAACCTGCCAGGACCCTCAGTGTATAATATATGACGACCAGGCCTAATTGGCCTGAAAACAAGAATGTGAAGAGCATTTCAGAGAGACTTACCTGGACGAGATAGTAGAAAACACGGAGCCCTTCAGGATCCTGACTGCCCTGGACGTCGACGAGGGATCCGATCTTGGAAGTAGTGAACGATATGTGCTCGTTGTTCATCACGATCTCCAGCTCCTGCCTGCCAACACGGTCCGGGGGCGGCCAGTTGTTATCATCCTCCTTCATGATCTGTGATCCAGCGATCAAAGCAAAAAACAATCATAGGATCATACTCAAGACATAATGGAAACCCTAGAACGAAAAAAAAAGGGCACGGATAGTAGACAGCGACGAAGCGAGACGTACCTCACTGTCGGCGATGATGCGTCGGCACTCGCGGAGGACAGCGGGGGAGACGAAGACCTCCTTGCGGATCATGGTGTCGTTCTTGTAGTTAGAGTTGTTGGCGTAGCGAAGCTTGCCGTCGGGGCGGAACTCGAACTCCAGAAACTCGTGACCAAACTTCCCCTTATGACCCACGTAGTACCGGAGATAGAACTCATCCTGATCGCCGCCACCGGAGCCTCCCGTCGCCGCCATCGATCTCGCACCGCTGCCGCCGCCGCTTATCTGCCTCTCCCGCGACTCCACGCGCAGGTTCTTCCGATGCACGGACTTATCACGTGAATCGCTGAGACGAGTGGTAAAAATCAATAGACACGCGGTAAAATCTGATTGGATCCTCATCGGTTCGAAATTAAAGAGATTTTTTTTTCTTATTTATTTTTTATATCGCACATTACACTATTTTAGATATTTTATTTCTGAAATTCAAATTAATAATATGTCAACTATCTCGAAGATCTGCACGTGATAACAACAACGTCTGCATAACTTGCGGTCAAAGTAGTTGACAATTTCAGTTTTCTAATGACCATAAAGTGCTCGTTCTTTCTAAAATAATAACTTATCAAGATATAATATCTTAAGACGACGAAAAGTAAATTAAAATCTTGATTGGAGAAATATATAAATCTAGAAACAAATTTAATTTTTTATTATTAACAATAATTTATTCATTGGCGGTGCTTTGACGCTTCAATTGCGTGAAGGGGTGGATTCGAATTCTTGATCTAGGAGCTAAATAATTGGAGACAAACCACTTTTACAGATTACTCCTGGGACCCTTAAATATGGGATATTATGTTTCAATCAGTGGAGTCTAGATTGTGCAATTGTAATTCTCTAAATTTGCGGGATTGTTATCATTTCACGAGAATAACTAAATTACAGAGATCAAAACGAAAAAAGATCGACTGAAATGACTATAGTACGCCGCCCATTTTCCGGGAAGAGTGTTTGACGCGCCACTGGACGCGACTGGAGGAGGGGATGCCAAATTTCTTGCACTGGGGCATCGTCGCGACGGGAATCGTGACTTAAACCTCGATTTCATTGATTCATTGAACCTGGACGCCTCTTAGCTTATTTATGCCCGTCCGCAGTCTTGAATCTGCGAAGTCAGTTAAACGGTAGGGCGCGGATTGGTCCAGATCCAACGATGGCTGTGGCGGGTGTGTTGGAGGTGGCGGAGCTGCGGCGGAGGAACGACGAGCTCGAGCGGGCGGCGGCGGAAGCACGGGAGAGGGAGGCGGCGCTGGAGCGCGAGCTGGAAAAGATGCGGCAGCGGCTCCTGGTGGTGGAGGAGGCGGAGGAGCGGCTGTGCGGACAGATGGGGGAGCTGGAGGCGGAGTCGGTGCTGCAGGCGAGGGAGTACCTCC
>JBAMHZ010000031.1:2300227-2315191 GCA_037177395.1 Alpinia galanga
GAGGGATTGTTGGGAGTATTGAGAATACAATCAAAATCTCACATTGATAAAACATAGAAAAGATCATATGCTTATAAGATGAAAAGATATCTCCATTGGCATAAGACTTTTTGAGTAAAGTCCAAAAATAAAACCATGAGGACTTAGACTAAAGTGGATAATATCATATCATTTTAGAGATATGTGAATTTTATAGGCACTAATTTACTTTCTTTTATACCTATGGAGCCAAAGTGAAGGGTCTTTATCTTTAGGGATCAAAATTTTTTACAGAAGAAGGAGGGAAGTCATAATAGGAAATTATAAAATTGGGACCGTTTTTCTCTTACGAGTGAACCAAAAGCATTTGAATCCAAATTATGGATCTAACACTTTCTTGGTTGCTTTGCAAGACTAGAAGTCGGGGGACCATGCATCATCCTTCTCTCTCGCATTAAGAGAGCCCTTGGGGGATAAGAGGGGGAACAACATGGGGTTGGATGAGCCCTCATCCCATCACTATAAGCAATCATGAGAGCAAGTGTTATAAATTTTATTTGGATCTTTATTTTTCTTTCTCGATCATATCATATAATATAATATATATAGAGATAGATAGATATAAATGTTTAAAGATATATAATAGTGACTAATAGTTAACAATATCAAACTCAAACACTAAAAAAAAAAAGTAGAAGAAGAAGAAAATTAGGAGTTGTAGCCATTAAAGAATATAGTACCTAATTAATTAAGTCTACTTCTTTTTGGGTCGAGGTAATTAATTAATTCTTGCAATGAAGAATATTTAGAGAAAACATTGAAGTAGTCCCAAATGGCTCCAACAAAAGAAGATGCACCAAAGTTATATATATATATATAGAGGAATGATCTTCTACACAATTCTTATGTGAATATCCATAAACATCTCCATCATCCACTGTCCGATCGGGTGAACACTATATAAGTCAACCCTTGAACCATAGATATATAGATATATTAATTTGTAATTCATGATTTACTGATGGATCGAGTAATTAATACTAAAAATTAATAATTCTGAGTTGTGTGGACCATTAATCATATCCATGCTTCCTTTATTTCTTTTTCCCTAGAGAAATGGACCATTCCATGCCATTTCACTGTACCATCGTCACGCTTTACCAGCAATCTCATCAGCAAAATCTTGGTCCAAAACTGCGGAGCACCATGATTAATTGTCTCCATCCATTCTGTGCGCAAGCTGCATCACCACCATGCATCATGATCACCATTCACCATGCAGCTTGGCATATGCGCACGCAGTACAGACGCCACCAGAGGAGAGGAGAGGAGAGGAGAGGAGATACCTAAAAGAGAATGCAGGTTATTAGTTACTGAGCATTGTAAAAATATATAGTTGAAAACCTAGGAGGATTTCGTTGGCTGCGCCACCTGCAGCTGCATGGTGGCTTCTGTTGTCTCCCATTAGAGGCATAAGGTGGAGCCACCTAATTAATTATAAGTACCTACGTACTCTTCACATATCAACCCCGTGAATAACACTTATGTGTACGTACGCCATATAATTACATAATTGCAAGAGGTAAAAGATTATTGTTTAGCTATTTTGATATATATATATATATATATACACAACACACACAATACACGTACGTACGTAGTTAATTAGTTGACTTTGCTGTGGTCCAGTGATTCAATTAATGGCGATGGATGTAGCTTTACAGTAAGGATGTGGAGGGGGGACCTTGCGAGATTAAAGTGGCTTCTCTTATAGGTCGCTAGGTAGCTAGCTTCTTGTTGGCGAATGCATGCATGCCTTTGTTGGAAAAGGCTGAGGATCGATGAGTTCCACTTTGCTAAATACTGTAAAGCTAACTGCTCAGTTGAAGCATGCCGGCCCGGCGGCCGGCAGGGGCATCAGTACTGTATAGGAATGTGTCTTTTCTTTCTGTATGTCCTGTTTCTTTCTTCCATGGAATTAAGCCGAAAAATGAACTCCAAGCAGAGAGAGAGAGAGAGAGAGCGAGATTAATCCTCCGTTTTCTAAGGTCTTTAGTTTGGATCTTCGCAGTGAGATAGGCAGCTTAATTACTTTGGTTGGCAGATCATATCCACAGCCTCCAAATTCTGCAAAGATATATATATATATATATATATACACAACAAAACAAACGAGTGAATTAAGGGCACAGCTAGGAAGCTAGCTGTTAGATCGATCGCGCGAGGCAACTGCTTCAAAACATGCATTAGGTTATACATATGCAGTGGGAAAGAAAGAAATAATAGATTAATTCCTTAATCCATTCCATGAATTTCCTGCCCTCCCTCCCACCGTCTCTCTGTCTGTACCATTAGTGGCGAGTGTCCAAGGGCATGCAGCTTAGCTTTAATTTCTTCCTTTCCTTTCCTTAATTCTTCATGGGTTTTAATTTCTTTTTGTTCTTTGTCTCTTTTTCTTTCGTTTTGTTTCCTAAATATCTATTATATACAGTAGAATATAATCTTATTCTACGTATAGAAGGGAATTAAAGATCGATCCCTTTGGAGAATTGACATGGCGGAAGAGAAGGGAAGGAAGCGTACGGATCGGATCGGAATCATGCATCTAATTTTAATTTGCACGTATACATCGCTGTCAACCAGCCAATCTCAATCCTAATTAGATCTATCTAATTAATTTAATCATATCATTTAATTACACATCTGTTAATTGGTTGGTGCACATCGATCTCCATCCAAATTGGTTGGGCATGTGATCTCCCCTTTATAATTTTCTACTCATTTCCATCTTTTAGTTAATTAGACCAGTATATATTATTAATTATAAATATAATTTATCTCGGTAAATTTTTAAATATATGTGTGTTAAGTTTTAGATTAACTAATTAAAGGATATTAATTAATAGGTCCCCACAATAAATAAATAAGTTTAAAAGAAAAGTGGTGTAGGCCTCTTGAGTCCACATGAATTACATCATTATAATTTAATTTAATTTATATATAATGGTCCCCCGAACCTCTCATAATTAAGATTTATTCACGAAGAAGATAATTAATTCAATTATTGGTGGTGTTTTATGGCCTCATCTTTTTGTTCCTCGATTTATTGGATTGAATTAGATTGCATGATTGAATATTAATTTAATATTTAATGTTTAGGTTCATAGGAAATCTTTTTTTTTTAAATAAAAAAAATGATAATGAAGAGTATGTACTTGTGTATAATTGGGAAGAAGGTTTATGTCTTTTTGATGGGGAATGAGGTAACGTCCATGTGTCTGTCTCATCGAGTTATGATATTTGTTTTCTTTTTTCTTTTTTAATAATAAAAAAAACAAAATTTTATATTAGGATTGTTTTGAGATTGGGGACAAATATATATTTACGTGAAATAATATGTTAAATAAGTTATATTTGAAAGTATTTTTAAGCTTTAATATTTTTTTTTATTCTCAAACTATTTTAAGCTTCGACATCGATCTCTTTCTTTTCATAAATATGATAATGATGTAAAATATTAAAATAAAGTAAACTACATAAATGAGCAAAATGAAATATTCTCCCGATAATCGCTGTAGCAATAATCTCTGCATGGGTTTACAAATTCAGTATATTTCTCTTCTCTTCCCTTCACGTAAACAGTCCTAATGATTGAAAGAGACTGTACAACTGCATTTGGCCAATCCTTCCTCCCTCTGAATCACCAATCAAGGTCCACAGGACCGACATATCTCACGCATCTAGTAAACACTACCCGAATCTCCTAGTCTATCTTCACACGCTCAGTCTTTAGTTTTCTTTGCCGAGGAAGTTGTATCATAGTTTGTGTCATATTCGACTGATGAAGAATTTCGGTCGAGGTCGACTGCAATGATGCATGGTTCGCATTGGTGATACTTGTACAGTCTCAGGGCATTGTGAGGCGAGGGCATGCATATGCAGAATGAGATGGAAGGCCTGGTCCATTGATTTGAAGGGAATGATTGAGAAAGCCCTGCAAAATAATAGTGATGTGACACTGGGGATATATATATATGTGAGGGTGCCCCAAATTTTGCCTTGCCTGTGTGCTGTGACTTAAAGGTCAAGCTAATAAGTGTTTTTAAGGTTGTTTCTTCTTTGGAACTTGACAATGATGGGTTGGTGAGGAACAACATGCTCTTGCTGGCCCAATCTCAATCTTTCTCCACTTCTTGAATTGTTTCAGGTAGGGCAGTGATTCATTTAGCACCAGGAAAAAGGAAGCTGTACCTGAAAAGAAGTTTTGAAGTGATGTGAGAAATCAAGCTGAAACTTTTTCAGTCTCACAAATGTTAATGTATATACCATTGAAGGACTCTGTGTTCTGTCTCGTTGAGCGCCTATTAGTGTTCATATTCTTCAACTTTTTAGGACTCCAATTCATTTTTTTACTACCTATTTGAATCAAAGCTTGATGGCTTGTTCCCTAAATTAATGGATCTGTGATTTGGTAAGCTTGCCTTACAGTTTAATATTTTACACAAGGTGACTTCTCTTTGACCTACTGGCCCCCAACCCTAACCCTCTCCCTGATCTGTGACTCATCGGCCCCCTTTGCCACCGTCTGTAATATTGTCATCGAGAGCTAGTCCTTCACCAAACAAACAAGCTGACATTTATTTTCTCATCAGATATTGCAATTTTCCCTTGTACCATCTTTTTTTTTTTGCACAAATGGAGGATCAATTGTTTGAACAACTCACAACAAATGACCAAAAGAAGAGGTTACTACATGCATGAAATACTAAGAAGACGAGTGCAGCCAATAAACCAGAAGCTGTTTAACTTGCAGCAGTAAAATGCCACTTGAAAGACATTGCAGGTTGCACGACAAAGTTCACTCTATGTTTGTTTAACCAAAACAACTACATTAGCAAACTCACATGTCTGTGAATGAAGGTAACATCCGGTTTGTATACGACTGCAACTGTTCAACAGAATCATTTCAAAATGCCTAGTTTAAGAAATCTGAAAGCCAACTTGACTATGGTCTTCGCAGGAGACTACAAAGAATAGATCATGCTTCTCACCGCTCAAAAATCATCAGCTAGGAAATTTGTAGATAGAGATACCTGAAATAACACAAAGCAATGAGCATGAGTTCACGCTTTGGAGAGGGATGACAAATTTGGACCCAAGTAAAACCAGAAAGCTCCAAACTTCACCTTTTCACCAAGTTTGAAAGGAGGAAGGCCTTTGTACGGACATGTGCTACAGCGAAATGCATCACCAAGACCACACTGCACGATTGCATAAGGTTATCAAAAAGGAAAAGTGGGAAATTTTGGGCGGCATCAAAGAAGTTCTGAGAATGTGAACAAATGTTTACATTGCCACATGCTGACTGAGGGTTATTTATCTGGTCAGTGGTCAGACCCAGCTTCAGCACTTTTGCTTCTTCCTCCGCCCGACCACAAGTGCAGTTCTTGCAGGCTTTCCTTGTCTTCCCAACTTCACAATCTCCAACTGCATTGGGTAAATCAGTCATAGGCCAAATTTTGGCAACCCCAGTGTAAAATAAAGACAGCACGAGTATTATAGACAAATATAGCTAACCTTGAGGCAACTGTGGTTTCTTCAAGTCCTCCTCCGATAAAAGATTATCCTCATCAATTAGATCTGATTCATCATCAATTTGAATCTTTGGAACTGCTTTCACTGTTTTCTTTAGGGAGAATGATGAACCCACTGACCAAGAGGCCTTTTTTCCCTTGATCTGCATCAAATTGTCAACAACAAGAAAGAAAACAGTGAGCGGCAAATATCCTTTTTTAAAATCAACAACAAAAGATGAAATTCAAACTCAAATATAAATGCCACAACTCAAGATTCCATTTTTATCTTGATCTGCAAGTGCATCAATTTGTTAATAGCAATGAAGACAAGAGTGAGCATATATAATCCTTTGGAATTAACAATTATCTACCAAAAAAAAATCAAACAATTTTTAGTAACTTCATTATGTTCATATTATTTTTTTCTTCATATTATGCTATATTCTGGTCACTGGCCAAGGCGACCAGTATGCAAGGGTGGATTAGTTGTACTAGGTAGATCAGAATTAAATACCCGAGCACATAGACAATCCAACCAGTAAGCAAGGGTATGAATAATGACACAAATATGGACCAAGCAAGTGAGCAACAGCAGTCACTCCACAACACTGCTCTTTCTCCTATCTAATGAATCTGAACAGTTGCAAATACTAGCCAATACAACCAATATGCACAATTATTAATTTTAAGTAGTCAAGTTAAATATAGAATTTACCCAACAGTAGATTAATGCAAATTATTGCCTCATACCCATTGACAACTATATACACGAATCTATTGACAAATTACAATCCTTAAGCCCCAAAAAGGTCATGATAGGTTGCAAAGACTTAAGTGACTCAATAGCTACACTTTAACAGACTAATCAAGTATAGTGTTGGACCTCCATAAATGAAAACCCTCAGCAGTTCTTAAATGGCCGTTTCAGGAATATATCTCTTTCAGTAATATTAATACGTATCTAATTTCAATTTGTTGTCATCAAAAGATTGATGAGGTTACAATTATGTTACTCTGTTCTTGCCAATGCATGGATCCTAACACAGAAAAAGACGATGCCTCAGGGTATAAGTTGAGTTGAAAATTTGAACTTACACTAAATGATTGAAGCTGTTCATTGGGTAGAAAAGATTTTGCTTCCAAAGCATGTACTTCTAAAAATCCTGCCATCAACAGATTTCGTTCAATCGTGGAGGTTTGCTGCAACAGAAGCAACAACATAAGCATCCACACTAGCTTTTAAGATACAAAAGATGCAGCATATACCATCGTCTATGAATTCCTACCTTATATTCACTCTGATCATAAAAAGCCTGTACTAAAACAGCTCCACCAGGTTTAAGCACTCTAGAGATCTCCTCGACCCATTTCTCATCAACAAGTTCAGGTGACTTAGAGACTGACACAACCAAATCAAGCGATCCAGACTCCATGGGTAACTTTCCTCCTGCAACCAATCATTGTATCATAATTACTTATCATTGCAAGTCGTTACAAGATCACTTAGAACCATGCTGTCAAAATTTAGAACAAGATAGAACAGATAAAGTGATGAAGGAAAAAACACACACATAAAAATACCAATTACACAGCTTTCGGTACCATTGAAAAATTTGTTAGATATCAAAAGATTACTTCGATGACTAATGCGTATGCAGATGGTTCAATTCTAAACCATATGCTTTCGGTACCATTGAAAAATTTGTTAGATATCAAAAGATTACTTCGATGACTAATGCGTCTGCAGATGGTTCAATTCTAAACCATATGAATCACCAAATACAAGAGGTGGACAATTATTGCATTGCCGCAAGGAAAGCAATCAAACCCCAAAAAGAAAGAACTATTTACCCAACGAGGCCGCTAGGGTTATGACGAGCACATCGTCTCGAGCGAGCAAATCCAATCCGAGACCCGAATCACTTACAGAAGCCAGCACTACATTGACAGGGATGAAGACATTATCCGTCAGTAGAAGAGCTCGTTTCCTGGTCTCCGACATTTCCTAAACAATTAACTAAAAATGAGAAACGGATCGTGGAAAACTCAATATATAATAAGAATATGAATAGCGCCAATTCTAACACAAAACATAAGGAAAAAAAAAAACCTATAAATTTGTTGAAGGAACACAAATATACAGAAAACTCTGCCCATTTTGGGGCAAATCCAGGCAGAACTACGAGGATCAAACAGGACAACGAACCAGCAAGATTGAAACTCGAGGAGAAACCTTCTAGAGAGAAATCAAGGAGGCGGCCTTGGATCCGCGGAAGCGAATTCGAACCCTCGAAAGGCAAAGACGGATCTCCGAAGACGGTGACGGCCGGCTCTTCGCGTTCGCGTGATTTCGATCTGGGACGCGCTTTAATTTCCAGAGCACTAAAAATATTTTTTTTTCTTACTTGGACAGCAAGGAGAACAATTCGACAGATCCGACGGCCCAGATAAGAGCGCAGTTTAAAACGTGATTCTCAATTTCAACGAAGGCGGTTGCGTCGCCGTGCATTTCACGCGTCGCCGTGCATTTGACGCGGTCGCTTTGAGATTCGTGAGAAGGTGGGTCAACGCATCTAGCGGTCCAGAATGAAGTAGGATCGAGATGGAAAAAAAAAAAAACTCGAAGGAAAAGCCAATAGCAAATTTCCTTCTTCCTTTTGGGTCGGTACACTCCTTCAGCAGGAACATATTCCGCTCGATGATAATACATTTCATGTCGTACTGTATTGCGAAATCCAAACCCATTCCGATATCAACTCCTTTTCACTTTTTTCGCTGAACACAAGGAAAAAGGAAGAATAAATGGTGGATATAGCGAAAGGAACTAATATGGTTCGAGTTAAGTCGCACTGTGAGAACATCAAATTGATGAGGAAAAGAGGTTTCACCTTTGACGTACAAATAACCTCACGGAGGTGGATCAGTGCATGGACAACACAGTGATATGTACCAAGCCCAACAGAGATGACAATCAGAATGATGTATTACAATCATACCAATGAATACTAGTCAACACTTGAACTATTATTTGCACAATTGAACTCTACCTTTCTGCCTTCCGCTAAACCCCAGCATCCATCACCTACACTTTTGAAATTGGTTGAGAGCCTTGATGCAACTGTTTCTGAGAAACAAGCATTGAGTTATCAGAAACATTATCGGTTGCATATTCAAAGTTTTGAAGTGTGTGACTGCTAATGATACCTTTGTCATACTTCATATAACCTTTGTGACAATTTGTATTGCTCTAGTAAAAGAAGGTAGGCTTGAAACTGTTCGATGAAATGAAAACAGATACTTGTATCTTCCTTTGCTACTCACAACTGCGATACATGTGCCACTTCTGGTATCTCTGATGGCCAGGAAGTACAGGTCTAAGTCGAGGAGCGCATGTGCAGTCTAAACAACAACACCCACTGAGTTGGGACACACAAATACAACACGACCTGAAAAGAGAAGGCTTGCAATCAAGGCATGGCACTTCTAATTTTTGAAACAAGACAGGTTGGGTCAGCAGGTACTAACAAAAAGAGCCTGTTGCAGTCGAGATTTGCACAGTTGCGGTGTCGATATTCCAGCAACTTTGATCCACATACATAGCACCTGGCAAATGCACTATTTTCATGCACCAGTTCAGGTTTTGCAAAGGCACTGTCACTGGCCCCTGGCATGTAGATGGAAGGAGGTAATGACAGGCGTGCATCAAAAACGAAAAGGTTACCGATCCATCCAGCTGAACCTTCACTCTTGAGATAATTTGAGACTCCACCGCTTAAAGTGTATAAATTTTGAAAACCCTTCTGTCTGCAATACGAAATAAGAGGTCAGATAAATGAGGAATGAGTCATAATCCAAGAAGGCTGAGTATTTTCACATGAGCACTTAAAGCAAGAACAATTTCGTACCTAAGAATTGTGGAATACACATCACATCTTATGCCACCAGTACAATACATCAGTATATCAGTGTTTTCCTTGTCGATTTTAGCTAAAGGATCAGGGGAGGCCACCTGGAGGCAGGAGATGCAAAATGTGTTTGAAAAATGGAGAATAGAATTACCAAAGGGATAAAGCAGCAGCGGTTTACATACATTATCTGCATTTTCTTTATAATTTGTCTATACAAGTGCAAATAAATATGCACTTTGGGTCTTAAATATGCAGTTGTGTTGAAGTTCTAAGTTTTTCCTGCAGACCACATCATCACTCTCTAAGCAGTGCAGATAAGGAAGGTTTTTATATTGATCTCATGTCCGTCTGTAATATCATCAAACCCTACTATTTTTTTTCCATCATTTTTAATGAAGATTGTCAACATGGAGATTAGTAATTGAGAAAATATTTACATGTTGTGTCTTTTGCTTGGCTTGGGAGTTGGGAACATTGTTGGGTGGTCCATTCGAGCATTGCAATTGTAACACAAAAGTATCTTTTTCAAATCAATAGTATATTTGTGAAGATGAAGAAACAAGCAAAACAAGATTCGCACAAAAGCTGCTGTACCTTTGGCAAATGTCCTAACAAGACCCTATTTTTCTAAAATGCTCTGACAAGGCACCCTTTTCGAAAGAAAAAAAAATATATTGCCCTAGGATAACTTCTCTCCATTTTTGTGAAAAATTGATGCAGGTCATTTTAGAAAAATAGGAACTTTTTAAGGCATTTGTCCTTTTATCTTTTGAGGTAATAAATCCAATTAAATAAGGTGGCTAACAAATTTTCAGCACAAATATCTACATTTGGTAAGACACACTGGAGAATTGTTTGTATGTTTGGTGCAGCCATTAGAAAGCAACCATCGATGTTTGAAATGCTCAATGAAGGTAACTATGCTAACATTTGGCCAGATCGGGAACTAAATTAAGATAAAATCTATTACCTAAAAGGCGAACATACCTCTGCATTTGAGAGTCCAAAAGATGTGCTTCTAAAACATTCGACATTAGGTCTTTGTGCTCCTTGGAAATGACCAATATCCCACTCATAGCCTGCATAGATGTGACAAATCTAAAAGGAATGAAAAAAAAATAAGCAAGCATGCAAAAGGCAAAAAAAGAAGAAGAAGAAGAAGAAGAAGAAGAAGATATGGATCACAAATATATAAACAGCATTCTATGAAATTAGAAGAGAAAAATTCCATAAATGGTCATATGCAATGGAAGGGAAAAGGCAAAATTCTTAAATCACACACCACAGTTTGTTATTGTTTGAACAAGGCAGGCATCCATTGCTTTTCATGGACGAGTTCCTCACACAAAACTTTCTTTAGGATACTATATTTATTTTTTCCTGTGGCCAAAATTACTTTTGATCGCCTTTTTCTCAAGTGGCAACTGTGTTACATTGACCCATCAACTTCACAATAAGAACATCTTCATTCATAGTAGTGTTAATAAAAATGTCTAATATGGTGAAACATCATGGAGAAAATTTTGACCTAGTGTGCAAGCTAAAAAATTCTTTGCACGAACTGGAGCAATCTTCGGGGGCTTAATTTGAAAAAAATTTAGCTATGCACTTTTTTTAGCTTGAAATGACCAAGAGCTTGATAGATCACTAATACCTCACCTTTTAGTCAGAAGATGCCTCATCCTTATTGTCTAGGTAGGCAACATTATCATGATTCCATTAGGATCACATGACCGAGGAGTACCTCTATTAGCCTTATCAGGCCAAAGACATAACGTAGCTCAAATACTTATTTGGCATGAAGGTTGACCTCTTAGGGGAGGAATGTACAACTCTCAAAGGAAGTAAGTAGTTGATATGCTTGAAGGGGCTTATGTGTTGGAGATCAAACAGCTAAGATTCCATGAGATTCTGAAGTACAAAAGACCAATAGAGAGATTGAATTAGCAAAGAATTACGATGCATGACATCCCATTTGCAGTTAGTATGATTATCATAATCATTATTTTAAGGCAACCTTGAAGATTCTATAATACCATAAGAATGCTCCTGGGCAAGATCTTTTGTCTCAAGCTATGAGGTATATTCACATTGATTAGACAAGTTCTTTAATAGATAAATGATCTGCACCATCCTACAATATTTTTCTACGAGGTAATCTTTCCTAGAAGAACAAGAATCGAGTGTAAATACGATTATGACTCCAGTAACATGTGAGATAATTTGGATCAAAGTCATCAAATAATTGATAATCAAGTTGGGACATATTTGCATAAAGTTTATAAAATTGTATTATGATAATCAAACCGCCACACAAATAATCTTGAATCCAATGTTTAATGAGAACCAGAAAATATTGAATTGATATCACCTCCAATAGATAGAAGGTATAATCCAATAAAATAGTCACTCATTTTTTGATTTCAATGATAAGTTGGTAGTTTGCTAATCAAATCATCAAAGAATCCTAGAATCAAATATATTTGTAACAAGTTGACTTTCCACAATACATTTGAATTAGGTTAAGGGTGAGGATTATGGACCAAGGTAATTAATTGTGAATATCATATAGTATAGAATGTAATGCATAAAGTTTTAAAATAAAAATATATACAAGTAGAGGGGACTAACTAAGGTAAGCAAATCTTATAATTTTCACCATTACCCTGCACAATTCCTATGATGCTGTAAGCAATTCAAAGCTTCTCAAAACATTAAGTGTTTGATAAGTGGATGTAGTTTATTGGTTGATGTTGTACTCAACTGTTTATACCAACTTTAAATAGTTCAGAGCATCATATCTTACAACTCAGTTTTGTGCATAGATGGCATCCTACTTAATCTGACACAAGTTATGTAATTGGAATGTTTCAAGTGTGCACGACAATGAATAAGAGTTACCATTTCTCACATCCAGAAGTAGGCATTTCCTAACAGATCCCCGGCTATCCGCTTTGCTTGTTGATATGCCAAAATCGTCCATAGCTTGCAGTCTTTCCCTCCACTCAGATGGAGTCAATGGGTGAGCTCTCATAGCATCGTCTACTAAAGGAAGATGGGCAGTGCCACCTTCCATCTAAAGAAATATTAGATATTTAGGGGGAAAAGGTTAGAATATAAATAAGTTGAATATTACAGCTTCCTACAAGTTGCTTGGCCAAAAGTAAAACTTCAAAAATATAGTGCAGAAATCTAGAAGAAAAAAAATTCATTAGGAGATAACTGCATTATGAAGTTGAATTTTCTGTTACAATATCAAGACCCAAAGAAAGAGAAAAAAATTTCAAATTAAATTAACGGGGTAATCAAATTTCTAATAGATTACAAAATAATCACAGAGCATTGTTTTTATTAATAAACAAGAAAATTTAAATGTCAGAGACACCTTACAGATTAAGAATATTGCATGCCAAAGCATATAAAAAGACAAATCTAGAGAAAAAAACCACTTGCCTGTACAAGTGATGGTTTGTATCGCAATTTCAATCGAGGGAAAGCATGGCCATCACAAGCTGGTGAAACCTGGACCAGTAGATCTGAAAATCTATGATCTTTCTTAACCCAATCTGTGTATGCCAGAACATCTCCATTTGGACCACTATACTGCAAAAACAGTATGTCAATGATCCAACAAGAGCCTAAGATGAGTAAAAAGTAAAAGAGTCAGCTTGAAAACACTTCAAATTGTTATTGAATGTAAAATTCTTTGCATGCAAACAAATCATGTGTTATTGTTGTCTTTGTTGCATTCACAAATCAAAGAATGCACTTTCTTTTTTTAAGAATGCCACATCAAACCAAACTGAAAAATCTGGTTCATCAATTTTTTATTCAGTTTTGGATTAAGAAATAGGGGAAATTTATATTTAAGGTTGAGACCATGGTAAACTAGTAAGAAATTTGACTGGATGTTTTCTCTGAGCAATTGTCATGTATCTGTGAATCAGGTATGTAGTAGTTGCATTCTTCTGCATTCATCTAACCAAAACAAATGCTATCACTTTCCCAAATCCATGAACTAAGTTTCTGACCAGTCAGTGCCATGGAGGCATTCATCAGAGCGGCGGACATTTTGAGTGCAGATCAGCCTATTATAAATAAAATGTTTTCTGATCAATTTACTTTTTTGACTACATTCCCTTGCCTAATTTCAGAAAATGTAAGGTGACACTGGCAGAATTCCATGAACAATAATCTAAGATATGACGTTTCCTCTCAATTACATGTGTGTACACTATTTATTTCGTTTCTGCCATGAACAATAATTAGATATGAGGTTTACTCTCAATTACATGTTTATACCGTATGCACTTCGTGTAATATGCAGCTCACAAGAGAATGATAACAGATATTTTTCAGTCATTCAAAATGATTAGAAGAGCATGTAAAACACAGAAGTCGAGGGAAACCACAGATGCTCTAGATTTACATCGTTCTTAAAAAAAATTATGTAAAAGGAACCTGCGCATTAATTCCTTGCTTGTTGATGTATATGCGACCGTGAATATCCCGTTCCTGGTACCATAAAGGCGATGCCACTGGGTATTTAGCATTCTCTCTATATTATAATAAACGACTGGCTATTCATTGTGTAGGGTTAGTGTATTCTAATACAGACTATAAAAACATATCAAGGAAATTTGGTAAAGAACGAGACCCGGAGGAAATCGAGGTGCTCGGCAACCACAGCCTCGGGATCTTCGATGGTGGCGAACTTGAAGAAACTGGCAACCACGAAATCTTCCTCCGGGAAGATCGACTTTCTAGCTCCGGATTCGGGATTTTTATCGGCGCGGCGGCGGGAGCCAGCGACCCCGAGGCTTCTCGACGACACCCGAATGGGATAGAAAGGTCGGAGAAGGAAGGGGGGAAAGGAGGGGAAGCGATATGCGAAGTGAAGCCGGCAGAGGCAGAAGGCGGAGCGCGAGAGGGACGTGGAGGCCGCGCTGCCGCCGATGCATGCTGTCGCCATCCCTCGAGCTGCGTTATCTGCAACGGCTAAGCATTTGCTTAATAGACCTCGAGGACTTTCCCGTTGCCGCATTCGCTAGAACATGAAAAAAGAAAAAGAAGAAAAAAAACGTGTTTTCCATGAAAAATATCTTTCTCAGTAATTTTCTTTTACAGAAAATTAATTTACACTGGTAAATCATTTTCTATGAAATAAATGCTTATTTATAGTGTTTAGGTGAACGACAAGAAAATTATAAAAATTACAAAACTATTAATTCATTCATTTATTTGAAGAAGAAAAAAAAAAAAAGAAGAGAGGATGAATTTAGCTTACAATTATTCCTCGCCTCAATACCACTTTTATAATGTCAAGTTATTTGTAATGTGTTTAGTTGAACATTCGTCTTACAGTGTCTCCACCAATTGATCTCACAACTAATACGAAGGCACAACTAATATGAAGGAGGTAAATCATAAAAAACACTTTGTATCCAACCAAGAAATAATACAGCCAGAGATTGACCCTTCCTCTCTTGTGCAAGTCTATT
>JBAMHZ010000031.1:2325906-2348850 GCA_037177395.1 Alpinia galanga
GCCTGCTGGTGGACGTGCCTGCGGCCCCGGCCGGACCCACGACGCTCGCCCTTCTCATGGCAGCCCAGCAGACTGGAAGTCGCGCGGCCTGCATCGTTCGTGGGCCCGACGAACTACGGGCCTCAATTGAGTTCCTGGGCCCAGAGCATGCCGCCCGCGTCGACCTCTTCGCCGGCGACGCCGCCCGACTCCTACTTGGAGGCTGCGACCTCGGCGGCGCAGACTTTGTGCTCGTTGACTGCCGCCTAGAGAGCCACGCACGCGTCTTTCGAGCTGCGCAGGCGGGCGCAGCAAAGGCCGGCGGCGGCCTCGTGGTGGTACGCAACGCCACACTATGCGACCTGCCCGCCGAATACGGCAGCGGCGGGGGCCTGAGAGTGGATCTACTGCCGATTGGCGGCGGGCTGAGGGTGTGCAGGGTCCCGACGGCGGCGAGACGGAGCCAGTGGGTGGTGCGGGTGGACGAGTGCACCGGCGAGGAGCACGTGTTCAGGATCATGTCGGCGCGAAAGAAATGGTTCGAAGCTTAATCCACTATTTATTTGTGGGTTAATATATTGTTAATCAATCCATCTTTGCTTTAATCTAATTAAAATTATTCACAAAATTAGTTGGATTCAGTCTTTTTTCATAGATAATTTAAGTCATTAACTAGTTAAACCACAAATAAAGTGATTAACCAGTTTATGATATCTGTCAAAAGAAATTGTAGATGATTTTTCACACCATATCATCTTTTGGAAATGCAAGTTTAATTAAAACAAGAACACTGGAAAGAACTTTCCTGGAAATACAAAATTTCAAACTATCATCTCTCCAATTTTTCGATTTCTGAATCATTCCCCAAAAACTTTGGCGAACAAGAAAACCAATTCTGCAGCTGAGAATCACAATGGAGTCTCTCATCGATTTGGAAAATCTAGTTCTAGGCAACAAAGTATTCAAATTGTTAGAGAAAATAACATGAAACGAGTAAAGGAAATGTTTAGGCTATCAAATGAAGAACACTGCAAAATTAGAAGGTGCTAATCACACCTTAGTATCATCCCATTTTGTAGCCATGCCGCCTTTCTATCGATCAATTCGGAAGCTTGGCAACATATTCTTGCGATTTCCAACCCTTGCTATGAAATCAAGTCTGAGTTCAGCATCCAGTAAAGACCGAGGATGCAAAGAGAGCGGAAAAAAATAAGCTTAAATTTGGATGAAAATATATGAAGAAAGGAAACTACAAATACGATAAATATGAAATTTCATCTTGCTCTAATCCGAGTGTTGGACATGTGAAACTTTGTCATAGTTTCTGTACTAGTAAATAAAAAAGATTGGCAATCATTTATGAACAACAGTAGTAGACTACAAATGATGCTCGTCGGAGTTGGAAGCAAACAAGACAAAAGGTCCAGCTACATATAGTACTGAAGAAGTGCTCATTATTCATCGAGACTTGGACACAAAGAACATGCTCTTTCTCTTCGCGAGAACAAATTAAGTAAAAGCCATGCAATAGGAACGTAATCTCCAAGGATGACTCTCAGGTTCCTCCATTACATATGGCATGTGGAAAACGAAGGAAGAACTAGAAGCCGATCAAAAAGACTAATAGAACCGAATTCGAGGAGAGAAATTTTTGCAAAAGGCGATAAATAGCAGCCAAAGCAGAAGAACAATCTAAACCACCTCAATCGCACAGCAATTGATCGGTTGTTCTCGCATGCTTATCAGTTAGCTAGCTGCTAATGCTTCTATCTTTGCTCCCATGCTTGCTTAAGGATGTGGAGTAGTAATCGAGGTACCAACGAACAAATTTCTTGAGCCCAGAATGGAGGGAAGTCGTTGGATGGTAACCAAGCTCCTTCTCTGCAAGTGTAATATTGGCGTGGGTGAATTGTACATCCCCGTTCCTGGGCATTTTCACAAACTTTTTGACAGCCTTAACCTTGAGAAGCTGCTCGAGGATGGAGACTAAATCGGAGACGGAAACGGGGGAGGTGTTGCCGAGGTTATAGATTCGGAAGGGTGCCTGCCCGTGCTTTTTTCCACCACTTCCAGTACTCTTCCCAGCATGGTCGACGGCAGCCACACAACCTCTCACAATGTCATCGATGTAAGTGAAGTCGCGGGCGACCGTCGCGTGATCAGGGCCTTCGAAGATGGAGACGGGCTTCCCACGGAGGATATCACGGGTGAAGAAGAAGTAGGTCATGTCAGGCCGCCCCCAGGGGCCGTAGACGGTGAAGAAACGGAGGCCAGTGATGGAGAGGCCGTAGATATGGTTGTACACATGGGCGATCTCCTCCCCTGCTTTCTTGGTCGCGGCGTAGAGCGACGCCGGTCGGTCGGTGCGGTCGGCCTCTGAGAAAGGGACCTTGGAGTTGAGCCCGTAGACAGAGGAGGAAGAGGCCCATACAACTGCAGGCTGAGGGTCCGCCGCCTTGGCGGCCTCCAGCACCGCGACGAGCCCCGCGATGTTGGAGTGGACATAAGAGCCAGGGTCGGTGAGGGCGTGGCGGACGCCGGCCTGGGCCGCGAGGTGCACCACGTGGGCGAACGGGACCACGTCGAACAGCTTGCGGAGCAGCGCGGCGTCATTGACGTCGCCCTCGACGACGAAGACGCCCGCGCGGTCGAGCAGCGCCTGGCGCGCCCGCTTCAGGTCGGGATCGTAGTAGGCGTTGAAGTTGTCGAGGCCGAGGACCCCGTCGCCGCGGCGCTTGAGGGCGGCGGCCACGTGCATCCCGACAAACCCGGCGGCGCCTGTGAGGAGGACAGATTTCCCGGAGGCGCGGCGCGCGCTGGCGGAGGATCGGACGCGCTTCTCCCAGGCAGGACCGCCCCAGGAAGGGCTCGTGTTCATGCCGAGGGAGCGGCGAGTGCCGGAGGGGGAGGAGGAAGGGTGGGAGCGGGGAGAAGGGGAGAGGAGGAACAGGGCAAAGAAGAGAGCGAGGGCGAAGAAAGACCAAAAGGCCAATTTTGGTAGACTTTGCCAACGGTGGAGGAGACTGAGACGGTGGTGGCGGTGGTGGTGATGGGGCTTCTCCAACTTCCACTTGCCAGGGGTGGAAGGGGCGGCGTCCGCGTCCATGACCACGGCAACAAGATCCTCTCTTGCTTCCTCCTCCTCCTCCTCCTTGGTCGCTCGCTTCAAAAATTGTCGAATCAAAGGTTCGGCCTTCACTTCAGTGGAGGCGCTATCAATTTGCCGTTGAAATTGAAATATCAAATCAAAAGAAATTTCAACTTTGGCTCCTCCCCTCCCCACACTTGCTGATGATCATGGTGGTGAAGAAGATGGCATCTATATATTTGTGGCTTCAGATTGTGGCAAAGTTTGTCGTGAGCAAATGCTTTGCTTCTTCTAAGGTTTTGGTGGTTGGGCGAGCCAATCGACGGATGAGACGAGCCGTTGCGCTTGCAAAGGGAGCAGCCCAATTGGGGCCCATGGAATTAGGGTTCATGGTAAAAAGAAAAAGAAAAAGAAAAAGAAAAAGAAATTTGAGGATTTAATTAAACAAAATACTATTTTAAAAAGTTTAAACTCTTGCATTTTTTTTCTTTTTAACACAGATACTTTCACTATTATATATATTTAAAAAAAAATGAATGCGACAGTATGGATCTGAGAGCCTTTCGTAAAAATTAGCAAGTTATTATTAAGTCGTACAGAGTACTAGAATATAACTCTAACTATTATTTTTTTTTTATTGCTCAAGTACTTGAACAAAATAAAAAGCACAATTTGCAAGTATTATATAAATTAGTAGGCATCTTTTATAAAGAGGTACAGGAGTTTTTTTTTTTAAAATATATTTCTTAAAATGAGTTTAGTCCTCTCCCAAATGCTCAATCTTTGAGAAAGAAAAAAACTTTAAAGTTTTTAATCCCATTTTGTCAAGCTCGATTCATTAGATCCACTTAGTCTTCTTCGTCCCGCGTAAAATCCAAATGGTAGTAGGCACAATATGGAAATGAAATGGAATGATGCGGAGAGGTTTCAAGTGCTAGTATTAATTAGGTGAGGATCATCCAAAGCATTATTTATTGCAAAGAAAGATTTGGAGGACGGTCTTCTATTCCCTTGCTTAGGCAAGAAGTTGTCGTCTTTATTGATTTAAGAAGGCGAACTCCCCTTTTCTTAGCAGTAAAGCAAAATTCATCATCATCTTCATCGTAGCAACTTTAAGAGGTGTAGAGCATGATGATTAATGTAGAAGAAGAGAGCATCGAGTCTGTTGTTTTTGCCTTTTGAAGACGCAAATTACCAGTTGGAACATTCAGAGCAGCATGAGTTGTATTTTAATTTGTTGAGAAAACCAGAACACAAGTATTTTCATTTAATTTTGTAGTTTTTTATTGGGAAAACTGAGCTACAACAGAGAATGCAAACAAGTCTGATCTTAGGCACAGAAAATCACTGGACGCTAGTTGTTTCGAAGTTCGAACCAACTTAGTCCTCAACAAGACACTACAGTGAATTGCTTGCTAATCCGTAGCCTGACTTCAAAGCATGAATGCTGGTCGAGTCGTCGAGTTCAAAGTTTGTGCTTGTTAAGGTAGGATGCCAATTTTGACGCGCGTGCCATGTCAACGTCGAAGCCATGTTGACTTCGGTTGTACTAGTCAACGTAGAATAAGTCAAGACCAGTTGCCCGATTCAATGGATGTTCCGAGTGAATTGAATCAGAGTAAATTGTTTATATTTATATAAAAAGACTAAGTTGTAGCAATGCTTAGTCCGCACGCTTCTGGTTACCATGGCGGGACGGAAGCGAACAGAATCTAGGAAGGCGGCAAGAAAGGAAAGATTTTAGATTGTTTCTTAATTAGTTGACTAGTTAATTGGAAAGTAGCATCCCCCCTTCTCTTATAAAAGCCCTCCCCTGTTCTGTGCGCTTTCACGACGCGAATCGCAAGCTCTAATTACTTTCATCGACTCGATCATGGCACTCTACGGCCCGCAGTGGCTCGGCTCTCTTTTCAGCTCCGACGCCCGTGAGGGAAAGGCTACTGCCGGCGGCGGTTGGTCGGGAAAGCAGGGTTCTGTTAAAGCGGAGGAGAGCGAGAAGTCCGGCGGCGCGGCGGCGAAGGGGAATAGTAGTCGCCGTAACGACAATTTGCAGCGGAAGTGGCGTTTTGCTATGGAATTCGACGGCCTTAATTGCTTCGAAACTATTGTTTCCAAGTGATTAATGGATTCATTAGATAGCTGGTTGTTTTATTAATTTGATTAGGGATGAGCAGAGGCTCCTTGCCATTCTGTTCTTCTTCTTCTTCTTCTTTTCCTTTCTCCTTTCTGTGTTTCCCCAGTTTCATAGGACAGATCATATATTGGAAGAAACTGCGAATTTTGTAGGCACGACAAATTCTTAACTTTGTTGTTTAAACAAAATTAATAGAAAAAAAATCCAATTACTGAATTGTAGCAGTTTATTAAGTTTCTGAAAGTTTATAACCATATTATAACTAAAATTGAAAGAATTAATTTTCTCATAATCTCAACCAGCAGATGCTCAAATTGATTATTATCCTGCTCAAAAATACACGGAACAGTCAGGCAATTAGATTCGAGACAAGGACCTTGATCTTATCCACATCTACAGGATAGAATTGGTAAACTAATTAAGAATATTTTTATTAATAGTTCTTTGGATCTAATTTGCTTACCACTGGATCAAGTAATTGTAGAATGAAATGGATAAAAGAGTGTGAAACAAAATGAATACAAACACTCGAAATATCAAACAAAATTGGGGGAAAAAAAAAACGGAAACAATTCCAGAGATTTGGATGATCAAAGACTGTTTGATTCATGTGTAGTAAATGAAGAAAAAGTGAGACTACATCAGAGACTCGAAGCACTTGGAGGTTTTGAAACAAAGATCACATTTTGGTAACTGATGGACATAAAAAAGTGCTTCAAACATGCAATATACAGCAACCATCACTGATGCAGAGTTAACCGAGTTGAGCTTTCAGAAGGCATCAAACCGCCGCGATGCGTGTTTCCTTGTGTAAATTTAGGGTCCTTGAAACTGTGCTTCCCATCAGGCCTAATGCCGAATCCTTTGGGATCGGCAAAAAAGTTTTCCAGTAGCTGGCTCCATCGATCTTCTTCTTCAATGTCTTTCGACTCAAACGTATTTCCTTAAGCCTGTTATAGCAGAATCTCTTGCAGCATAATGTTCTTTCTCATCTGCAAGGGATTTAATCATTCAAATTGTGGTTGGTCTGAAAATTTCTTAAAGAGGAGAAAAGCAATAAATTTCAAAGTAATCAACAGAAACTATTTCTAAAGGAGAAGAATTAACGAGTCACAAGTTCAAAATTTCAGTCCAAATGCAGCAACAGGCTCTATAAAATGCCTAATGTGACGATGTAATATAATCCCAAACTGAAGCTTCGGTTTGGTTACCTTGGCATATATTCGAGATAGTCCAAAACTTATGGCATAAACATTATTAAATAAAGAAGATGGCTCATCTTTACGGCATGTCAGAAAAAATTAGTATAATTGAAGTTCTTAAAAGTGTCGCAAACAACATTCAAGTCAATGGCATTTTACACCCAGAGTTGCATCAAAAAAATGAATCAAATTGACCCATATCTACAAGAGAAACTCAAGGCAAATAGGCGGAAGTGATAAATTTTAGGAAAAAAACAAAAACCTCTTATCAATAGGAAAAAGAACAGTTCCGATAATGTGATAAAGAAGGCACAATCAGATCAAATGTTACTAATAAGTGCACATAAAAATAAATACTGGATACAGGGAGAACCCAAGCCATTAGCAGAAAACATGTCCAGTGGCCTTGCCAAAGATCTCGGCCATGACAGCGCGAGGTGGCACACCTTTGCTAATGGCGTGAACCGTGGACGTGATCACGGTGAGTACTCACGACACTGTCCTGGGCCTCAAGGAGCTTGATGAAGCCAGTGGAGACTGCCTCCTGTCCATTGTAGTAGAGGTAGATGAAGCCGAACATCTTGGTCAGGTAGTACATTTGTGCGCACGTATCCTCGAAGACGCGCCCCAAAACCATGTCCTCGTACAGCACCAATGCTTCATCCCGGCTTACCGCTGCCTGCGATTAAGATAAAAAAATTGTTAGATCCAAACATGCTCTTCGCCAGGATGTTACTCTAAAAGCGGAAAAAGCACAAAAATCACACTTGAGAATTCGATATATATATATATATAAGATTGGATTTTGAGGTGCATTTCTCCCAATAATTTCAATAATTCGGTGAATCGTCCAACAAAAAGGGCGATGGAATATACGTGGCGGAAGAGGGAGTTGTCGGAGGCAGCGAGGGTCTGCTGGGTGCTGACTACGGCGTCGGAGGAAACGGCGAAGAGAGACTTCTCGGCGGCGTAGTGAGCAACAGGAAGAGAGGACGAGGGAATTCGGAGGGCGCAGAAAGCCAACATTTTTCTCTTCTTCCTCCGTTGTGTTTTTGCAGCAGCAGCTCCAGGGGTGCACTATTATTGGGGACAAGGACGGCAGAGAACGCAAGGGAGGAAGCAACGAAGATCCATCTAAGAGGCTTACAGGATGGAGTAATCATTAGACAACATCAGAACAATAATCCTTTTTTTTTTTTTTACCATTTTGCAACCTAATAATTAATACTATTAATTCCTGAAAAAAAAAATGTCAACGTGATAGATATATATCATTTGTTCGCCACATTATGGTTTCTAACAGAATTAAGATGTCATCAATGGAACATGAAAGGATTACTCTTTAAAAGATTTTAAATCAATTATTTAAAAAAAAAAATATTGTATTGGCAAAAAAACACTTGCACGTCACACTATATTGTTTAGCAAAAATATATACTAATAATATTCGACGAATACAAGCCATGACAGAGTCTATTTTTTTTTTTTGTAAAAGCATTCAATGTCTAGTCAGTACCCCTGAAGACCTTCCCCACGCGAACGCATCTGGAGTAGGAATCCACTGTGCTTCTTCTGGGCAATGATGCACGCCTGCTTAACATAGAATCAACATCAAACTAACTATAACGGAGGGTTGTATTCTTGGAATGAATCTTTTCAAAAGAATAAAAAAAATAAATATCGACTTCTAGGAATCAACGATGGTTATGACGTAAAATTTTAGTGGAACAGTTAGTCTGAGAATGCAAGATCAAAGTCCATCCAAACAAATTAATAAAAGAAGTTTAAATAAATTGATGACTCTTCTTAAAAAACACAAGGAGACGGCGTAGCCAATGCTTAGTCGTTGCTCTTTATGCTTTTTTTCCCCCCTCAAAACCCTCGTTTTTACCCCTAGTCTCCTATCTGTTTTCTTCTTTAATTTTTGTTTGGATCTTATTCTTCAATTTGACTTTTTCAATTTTGATGGTGGGATATGAGAATCAATCTCGAGTGCATAGCAATAGACTGACTTATAAATCATCTAAAAACCAAAATGAAATTCCAGATGTTTACCCAATAATCTCTAAAACTACCTACTCCTGGAGAAAATGTTCCCAAAGAGAATAATAATAATAATAATAAAAGTAAAAAATAAAATAAAAACATCCAGAATAGCAATTACCTGGAACATCATTCATTGTCGACTCCCTCAAAATTCTTGTATTCCATTTTGAGCTCATGAGTTCCTTGATTTGGTCCTCTCTTGTTGTAGACACAAATCTCATTTAATATCTCTTTCAGGAATTGCTGTTCAAAATAGAATATACTACTCAGAAAAACCACCCGATGGGAAGGAGAACTGAAAAAACATGATTGCTATCATCAAATGTCATGTTTAGTCGTGCAGACATGTCAAACACAAGATGGATCATCGGAGCCATCCATAGTCATTGATATATTAAACTAACTTTTAGGCAAAATGTAAAGCAAGAGATAGATATTAGCTATAAATTCTCTGTAGGTCTACAACATTATGCAACATGAACTATCTGAAGCACTCTGGATGGATTTTGCTGTGGTCTAAAAAAAATAAATCTGTCAACATTCACCGACCAAAGAACTGGAGTACCAAAATCATAAAATTAGTTAGTAGTACCTCAGGTTGGTCAGTCTCTTGAACCAGTTGCTTCAGTGCCCAATTTGGTTGCTTTTCAAAAAGTTTAAAGAGAATGTTCACCAATTCTTGTTTATCCCTGCGTATCCGTTTTGCATCCAATCCTTTTGATGGGGTTAGTTTTTTCTTGTCCTGTCAAAGTATCATATGTAAAGGAATGACAACTTTTAGGCATATAAAGTGATCAGAAATTTTTTGTGACAGAAACATTTGAATACAAACAACTGACCCAATGCAGTAATTCGTACAATGAATTATATTTTTGAAGAAAGAAATTATAGTGTGAATGCAAGCCAATAGAGAAAGTAGCAACGTATTTAAACACAGTCTTCCTGAGTTTCTAATGGAAAATAGCAGGAATCAAGTAACACGTAAAGAGTATTTGAGTCTCAGATGTACTGAAAAAAGGAGAAATCACCGTCCAACATTTGTCAAACTCTAAACATGTTATATGGTAAACCAAAGGTTATATACAACGAATAAACAAATAAAGAATGGCACTTCGCCTGTAGAGTATTTCAATCTCAGATATACAGGAGAGGAAAAATCACAATCCAACAATTGTTAAAATGCAAACATCTGAAATGGTAAACCAAAGGCAATGTAACAATACAATAAACAAATAATGAATGAAATATCAGAAGAAGCGGCATGCAAAGAAAACATGAATTGTTTACCAAAGTTAGTTAGCACAGAAGAATAAAGCTACCTTCGAACCAGATGGAACTAGACCAACCATACCAGGCATTGGCCTCATTAGCACACCATGATCATTGTCAATTACCTTAAATTTTGGAGGGGAAAAAGTAGGGGGTTAGCATCAAATTAAAAGAAAGGAGTCATGGAATGAGATGTTAGGCAAGAATTAAATGCATGAACCTGGACTTGTCTCGTTTTGACCATAGCTTTGTTCGTCCTTTCACGACATAATTTGCCATAATCCCCAAAATTTTCATGGTGAGGTTCCATGTCAAATTTGTGCTCTACCTTTCCCTCTAGTGAGAACTTTCCTACAATAACAATTATTTTTGTGATGAGACAGTCAAATATGCATGCAATGACACTAGACAAAAAAAATGTCATATATGTACGAGCATGACGTTATTCTAATAGCATGCTTCACTAGTTCCTAACTTTTGCAAATGATCAATTCTAAAAGACATTAGAGCCCTGGAAGGCAGTAGTACTTTGTAGTGCCACCAGAGAATCCATATGTAGGGCCTTAGTTCAACAAAAAAAATGTTATGGGTCTGTGCAAAAAGAACTAAAAGGCATGCGAATGCACATGCTTACCTTGGTTTGATTCAGAAAACACACACATTGGAACAAAATCTTTGAACATATTCAGCGTGTAACTCTTGGGTGTATTAGCAGAATCAGTTTGAGCCATTTCCATCTTAAACTGCAATGTGAAACATAACATTACTCTAAAAAGGGCTACAGAAGATTCCCAGCATGTAGATTTCCTACCTAGTTTGGCAATGCCAAAAAAATACCATTAATGACCATGAAATCACATGGAAGAAAAACATAAAGAAGAACAAAAATTTCAAAAATACTCCAAGGAAAGAGTTTAATCTGTTTTAAGGAAAGAGTTTAATCTGTTTTTTCCAGTCTACATGTATTGTTGCACAAGTGTGTCTGTGCAAGATGCCTGATGAATGGAAACTTTCCATAACAAATTGACAAGAAAAAAAATGACATACAACATTGTTGAAAATATAAAGAAATCAAGTTGATGAGCAATGCTTGCTCTATGAATCCTAGGGAAAGATGATTAAGAGAAGAAACAATTTTTTTTTGGGACATCAAATCCATTTTAAGACATAATATCTAGACATCATTTGTTCAATAAAACAGAAAGAATAAGGATTTTGAACTTGAATATTATTGACCTGGAAAAAATTTATGATAGCCCCTAAATAATTATTGTGGTGAGTTTTAGCACAAAATGAATTATATGATCAACATATCAATAAGATAAGAGAGTGTAACAATTGAGTTACTAGTGTTAATAGAGTTAACAACATTAGGAGAGCAACAAATGAAATTCCTAGACCTATAAGTTTACACACACACTAACTCTAGAAATATATCTTTTCATATAATTATTAGATGAACTAATTACTCAGATCAAAGATAAGTCTTGTGTCATTCTAATAAAGTCTCACATGGAGAACTATGAGCTAACAAAGGAAGATGTGTGACCTACTACTAGCTTGGGCATCGGCATTTTCAGTCAATGGTTGGCATAATAAGTTAGCAGGGTCAAGGCTCTCATAGATGGATTCCAAAAATTGGTACCAAAACCAATCTAATTGTGCATAATGAGTTGATTGAAAATGATTGCTTACCTGATGGCACTAGCTACCATTGGACTTTAGATGCCACCATTTAGCAATATTTTGGATTGTGTGTTGGACATGGGTCTTGATGAGAAAGACAAACCCATAAGGCATTGTGACGCCTCAATTTACTCTTACATGATGAATTATGGGATGATGGAGAGTAGTCATAGGCTAAGATGAGTAGGCATAAGTATTTTGGATAATGGTTTGGCTAAATAAATTAATGAATTAGTCCTCTCATTCAAATTAACAAAAAACCCTGGTTCACAGTATTTGGAGATGATATTTTGCCAATCAATGAGAACGTAAATAGGATAATGTTTAAACTTGAATTGTGAGGCTCAATCTCCTCTTAGTTATGAGCAATTTGAATATTACTATTTCTTCTCCAACAACCTAGCATTCAGCAAGGATAAGTCTAGAGGGATTTTGTAATCAAAGGAAATTTGTACACCTGTACCTTCAATTTATTATATAGATCCATGTTAATTGCATTCCGCTTGTTATGATCGTGAAGATAAATTTAAAAACAAATTGTATATGAAATAGAGTGTTTTTGCAATCAAATGAGATTTCTACACGTATACCTTCAATTTGTTTCAGTGATCCATGTTCATTGCAGGATGCTTCTTATGACTACGAATACCAATTGAATTATTATTCTCGTGAATTTATTGTAGATTTTCAGATTACCTTACACTCCTCCCCTTTTTCGTAAGTTCTGTGCGTTATATTCATTGTCATTAAGTTACTCAACTATAAGCATGGTTCTCTTCTCATAAATGGCAAAAAGAAAGAAACGCTAATTTATCAAGCGGCAACTGCTGATTTCAATTCCTTGTGCTAATTTCAAGACTGTATAGATGGAAACCTAATTCCAGCCGGCAAAAAAAATGAATATTTTCAGAACCCTAGTCCCAGGCGGCGTGCTAAGCCCTGCGCGAAGGGGAAAAGTGGGGGGAAGTGATACATAAAGAGAAAATTCACTTACCTGGAGAGAGGAGGGATCGTCAGGATGGAGGGGGTCGAGGGAGAGGACGACCTTAGCAACGACAGGGTTGGGGGAGGCGGAGGAGCCGGCGGCGGAAGATTGCCACGACCTCGACACGACCGGTGGGCACTTCATCAGCCACACCGATCGCTCCGCCCTCCCAGTCTCCAGCGGGATCCTGCCGTCCTCCATAGATCTGTCGCCGCTATCGGGTGGCAGCCGCAACGAAGTAGGAATGGGTTAACCCAATATAAATAGTAGGGCCAAAATCCTTATTCCACCGCCTTCCCTCAATCTGAGTAACGTACCACATTGCAGCGGAGACCAAATAATTAAATATTTTTAATATACATTAGAATTGAAATTATAATGAGAAAATTTAATATAATTACATTGACAAATTTGAATTCAATTTTACTTATAAATCTAAATTTTAAAGTGCAATGTGAAAATAAATTAAATGCAATGTAGAAAGATAAAATTAAAAAATGATATTAATGTAATTTTTAAAAGTGGCACTCCTCTTACTTAATAGTTAAAAAGAATAAAAACTTTTAGACTCAAATTTTGATGATCCCATTTTCTTTATAAGAGAAAAAAAAACTCATTTTGGTTATGATAGAAGAAAAAACTAAGAGAATGCCTAAAGTACAAACAGTATTTACTTAAAACTATATATATGAGACTATTTTTAAATAACCTTCAAATCTAGATTTTATTCATGATTCTCACCATAATCTATGGGTTTTGGTCATTAAAAAAAAACTATTAAACTGATTGAAACACCTTCAAATAGATTAGTAAATAACTAGTATATATATAACAATCATTATCCATCAGGAATAGAACATATAATAAATCTTTTCACTTCCCATGCCATTATGTGTCAATGTTTTTCTGTTTCCTGATTCATCATCACAATGTTCGATATATGATTCCAAGCATCCAGAAGCCCTGCTCTAACTAAAATGTAACCCAAGGAAAATCCTATGAACATATTTTTCCACTGGATTTGCTAGGGGCGTCCGTCGTTTTCCGATGAAATCTTTAATCGATCAGCAGCATTTACTATATCATCAGTATTATAGTTGGATGTCCAACCGGAAATTAACGACGCCGGAGCTCCTCCAAAAGAAGGAAGACAACTACTCTTCACATGACCTCCAAGGCCGCCTCCTCCGGGACGACGGGGCTCTTGTCGGCGTTGGCCGCCGCTGACTTCTTGAAGAACTCGATGCAGTCTTCCACGGCCTCGCTGCGGTACGAGTCGGGCGCCAGCCGGAGCCGCTGCCGTGCGGCCGACATCTCCGGCCGGAGCTCCTGTCGCCGGCCGCCGCGGCGCGCGGTGTCGCTCTTGGAGACGGCCGACAGCATCATTATCTTGAGCACCGCCCCCCGGAAGTGCTCCAGCATGGACGCCGACGCTGGCGTCGGCGGAGGCTTCCGCCATAGCCGCGGCATGCACTGCGAGGCGTGTCTTCTTCCATACTCGCTCTCTTCCATCTGCATTTCGTCTTGCTCGGGCAACGCTGTTTCATGCCGGCATCCGCTATATATACACATTTACTGGATGATGATTGAACGGGAGGCAAAATTTTAAGCGATTACAAAAACTTTGTTTGGTTTTGATTTAAATGAGCTGGATTTATCGCTTTTACTTCCAAATAATGGAGATAAATAAAATGCATCTAATTATTAAAATGTTTTATTTTAATAATTTTGAATAAGTTATGGTAAATATTTCATTATATCGAGAGTAATTAGTTTGCTTTAGAAAATATCCAAACCAGCTGCTACTTACATTTACGGAGCAATTTGAATAAAAGCTTAAATTGTCTCACTAACAATTTGAAAAACAGTAGCCATCGAAGCAAAGTCAAATTAATTACTCTCTAATAATTAGAGGAGGAAAAAAAAAGCACATGCTGAGGTAATTAGCAAATCCTTAAACACTAACTGAATCATATGGAAATTAATCTAATGCGATTAGGTTTGCCAATAATAAAAGAAGTACAAATTGGTGAAGAATCTAAGGGAATAGTGAGTTGAATTATTAACCCTCACTCTTATCATTGCACATGATTCTCATATGATACCACATGACAGTTGCCGGACTAGTTAAAATGGTCTTAGAACCTGCCGGTTGAATGATTTAATTAATCAGATTAAGCTATTAAACAGGCTAATTATCATTTAATATAGAATTTTTTTTATTATCATTGATTGATAAAGAAAAGAAGAAGATTAAAATAAGTGGAGCGGCGAGGCACATGGGCCAACGTGAGCCTTTAAATCAATACAATTTTGGTGGTAATACCCAAGTCACGTGCTCAGACCAAACTCTTCTCTATCCAGTCGCTCAGGCAAATAAGATCCTTATCTCTTCCTCTCCCTTGTTGATTCCTTTCCTCCCACCAAATAAACACACTCTAAATCATACAGATTATCTTATATTAACAGATTTAAGTTCCTACACCTTCAGTCTAAAATCTATTTAAAATCCATCTCTGTCTAGATAGTATGACAGCAATAGTGGTATAATTGCTCCAAATACAGATCAATCCAAGGCTGTGTTAATGTACAAACTCAAGTCCTCAGGAACTACTGTCGGTAAATTGATGTTTTTATGACCTATAGGTTTTTTATAATTTCAACAGGTTAACCTGAATTGAACAAAAAAAGATTGGAAAAGAGAGAGAGTTCACTATGATAAGTACTCGCCGTAAATTGACAAGCAATCGTTAAGAGGCAGAGCACATTTAGTTAAAATTCGAGGCGGAAAGAGATGGGGATTTTCGGACTAACCTCCGTGTCATTTTGGTTACTTGGATTCTGTATCTTCTGGAGGGTGGCACCAAAATCTACCTTCCCTCACATGCCACTATTGACGTCGAACCCAGATCCGGTCCAGCTAGACCCGGATCCTCTTCCCTTTGGCAAGAGCAGGTTGCCCTTTGTTCTTCCGGAGTGAATGATTCTCTTCTTATCTTTTGCTTCAGTAACTCGTTGATTCTTTGCGTCGGATGATGCTGGCCCGCTGCTACTAGCTGCAGCATTTGCATCGGGAACTCTAACAGGTGCAGATTGATTCACTGTGGTTGGGAGCTCTACAGCATTACTAGGTGTCTGTTGCATCATTTTTCCATCCTGGCAATGCATCGTGAAGGAAAATTAAAAAAATCCAATGCATTGTAATGAGGATGATCTTGAAATGTAGAAAATTATAAAAATAAGGACAATCTCGCAAGGTTTAGTTAAGTCGGATCGAAAATAGAAGTCAGGAACTGCCGGTATGTTAAGAAAATCCTACATTATCAGTATGTACTCTAGCTAAAGAGAACAAAATCTTGAAGAGTCAGGAACGGAGCCATACTGGAGCATCAGAAGAAATTCTGCTGGGGTTGAGAGCTTCCAATCGTCTTTTTAGCTCCTCCAATCTTAAAAACTGAGTGCTGGTGCTTTCTTGGACCTATTCATTGTGCATCAAGATGATTCAAAAAAAAAAAAAAAAGGAATAGTTGAAGCAAATATGTCAATCTGAACCAGAAAGAAAGAGAATAAACAATACCAGCTGGTTCAGATCATCACAAATCTTCAGCTTGATTACCTCCTCGTCTATAACAGCTTGAGCTGCAGCTTCCCAAGCCTAAGACGCTGAAATTAGTTTATCCTTGAAGGATGTTTAATACTAGAAAGTAACGACGAGAAACCTTTCCCATCTTTTGAGTGCTAGTTAACTCTCAACACTGGAAATTTCTAAACAGTTAACTATTAAATGAGAATAAGCACTGTGACCAAAAAAGGAAAATGGAACTGCATGAAACCTCTGGAACCAGGAATAATCAGTATTGAGGTCAATCAAAATGACAGGTTTTGAACTACATTTTTTTGACTTTCCAACAAATCTGACCATTGAGAATTGTATTTGTATTATATCAGATTACTCCTCACTGATTGGCTTGCAAGAGGTGTAAAAATTGTATCTGCATAGTTGAACCAAATTAACATCCCGATTGTTTCCTCTTCAAATGAAATGTTATAGCTTCATGACTCCCAAGTCAGAAGTAAAATTAACTAATTCTGGCACTGCTCATCTTCAAAGGAGACTCCTTAGCACCATTCTCTCCTTCCTCAACAGTAGCAAACCTTCAAGATTTTAGAACGTTTCTGCATGATGGCATAGGAGATCATTGATGATAGAGAAGTAATGCTAAAAGTTTGCAGATGATATGTTATCATTATATGAGGATAAGGTCAACAATATTGTGAGTGTGCGAGACACAAGATTGGCATCAGGTCTTAACTATGGATAATGCATGGTCAGCAAGACACCACAGAGGTAGAATCCTCTACTTGGGACAGCATAGGGAGCGGGAAGAAAACATCTCTAGGTTATTTCGGCGCAACAAGGAGTCAGCGCCATTTGTTTATCATGGCCTTTCATCTCTCTGCGATATAACTCAAATAGGAAAACTGGCTTCAACTTATATTAAAAGTAGTAATAATAATATTGTAATAATAAAAATAAATTGGACGGACAGGTTGCCCCTTGGTAAGCAAGAAAATTATCTATTGCAAAAAGAACACAGCTAATGAATAGTGTCCTTACGGCAGTGTTTCATATATGTTCGATATGGACAACATGCCAAAATGGGTCATAAAGGAAACAGATCAAACCAGGGCTTCCCTTGGATAGGTTAATCAACTGCCCAAGGTATCAACTGTTTGGTGGCTTGGTCCTAGCTATCCAGTGCCAAAGATGAAGGTGGGCTATGTATCAAAGATATCCATACAACATTGGTTTGAGAGACATATGGGGGTGAAGATTAGTACGATTAATCCACATAATGTCAACCGGATTTGACTGCACATGAAGGCTCAGCAAGTGGCATATTTATGCTTGTGAGCTCCAGAGTTGTGGTGGATGACAAGAATAGTAAGAGTAAACCAAAAGGTCAAGGCTTGTACAAACACAAAGTTCCAACCAATGCGGGATTCCAAAGAAGAGTCTGATCCCATTTGATCTATTGTAAATAATCTTACTTTGCATTTGCATGAGACTATTTCTATGACTCAAACCCATGACTCTAAGGTCACATGGCAACAATTTTATTGTTGTACCAAAGCTCCCCCCTTCATGGTTAGGATTCATACAACTGCAGAAAAAAACATAATTCAGATAACCAATGTGGACAGTGTAACTCTACCATAGAAACTGATAGCCACATGCTAAAGCTTTTCCATTTGCAAGACATAGAAGCATCAGAACTACAATACCAGCTGCCTCAGTTGAGGCATTTTAATAATCCATTACTACAGTGCCATACAACCAACCTGAACAAAATGGAAAAGTGGAAACTCAGAGGGGAGACATTATGTAATATCTACCCATCTGATGTAATTTTCTATAGGTTTTGATAGGAAATAATGAAATAGTAACTGGACAATGCAATATTATTAGCGAGATAACAATTCTAGGTGTTCACTCATCCCTATTATTTTGTAACTATATATATTATCTATTATATGACCAGAAAAGTTTCTTTCCCAGGAAAATATTGCCCATCTTAATCAAAGACCTGAGTAAATCTAATATGAATCATAGGCCCTTGGATGTTTAGCAGATAATTGAAATTTGTGGCTGTTAAACATTGAAAAAGACAGATAATAGAAGGAATCATTAAACCAAAGTTTTTCTAGAAATTATTGCCAACCACCTTGATCCCAATGATGATAAAAAGTAAATTATATATAATACAGGACACACTGAGGCCCTAAATAAAAGAGTAAGCTTGAATTTGACAGGGGCACAAAAATTGCCCTATTCCACTTTGCCTGAATTTGATTATTCAACATAATCTCCCATGAAAAAAGAGCACTCATATAGGCAGATTAGTTTAATAAGCAGGGAACACAATTACAACTGTTGCACTTCAGTTGAAACTAACCTTTTTTGCTTGTTTTTCCTTAAGTTTAGCGGCATGTATCTTCTCAGTAGATAATTCAATCTTCTTTCGCAAATGCTCAAGTGCTTAAGGACAATAATTTCAAGAAATAAAACATGAAAGACTTAATTTAGAAGCTAAGTTACAAGAATGAATGACTCTTGTCCTTGATAATCTGGAAATGAAAGAACCTGCTTTCTTTGGCCCAGCTGTAAGTTTCAGCTCGAAAGTAAGACTCTCAAATTCACGTTCTACTTCTCGTATCTTTGAATAGTTTTCTTGGATATACCTGAGAAATAAGACAAATGTTTAACCACAGCAGGGTCCTTCAAGAAATTTACTGAAGAAACAGAGAAATAATACTGAAAGAGACAGATGAAAGTGTTGCTCTTCATTGGAAAGACAAATGCAAACCAAACTCATGTCTAAGATAAAATATGGCAGGAACACCTGACATGTGGAACTACTAGTCTTCAGAGTAGCTTCAATTGATTTAGTGGAAGATAAGGATACTGAAAATTTACACATTTTTCAAATGACACTCGTGTTTGTTTAATTTTAACCGTTGATTAACAATATGAAACTAGGAATGCTCCAAGGCATAACATGCAGCATATCATTCATTTGAAAGGTTATAGGAGCAATACTATTTGCAAAGGCATTACTAAGTATCATATGTTGCATATCATCAATTCAAGAGGCCTTCGGTTCATTGTTTTTCAAAAAATTTAGATTCAAAACAAAACTCCTTGAATATGTGAGTTATCCAATACTTTAATTGTCAGCCACAAGGTGACACGTAAACTGTGTTATCCACAAGTATTCAGTTGACCTTTTGAATCGTCTTAAAGGTTATAATATATTCATCTAAGCAGAGGTTATCATCAATTCATCTTGAATCCTTAAACACTGACACAGATAACTTGACAATTCCAAATGTGACCTACCTTTTTTGTCTTGAATCGTCATCATCAAATCTTATTTGTCCCTAATATTTAGGGTCCGATATGTAAATATTGACCCTTCATCTGTACCGTGAATGTTGAATAAAAATAAGAAAACCAATCTATCAAAAAAAAGAAGGGGGAAAAACAGCAAAAAGTCCACATTCCCATTGTCTAATTTGAAGTTACCAAAATTCACATTGACTTTTAGATTACTCTAGACAAACAAATAATTTTCTATTCATTCCCCACAAGTTCATAACCCCTCTTCACCAGCCAAAACTTCGACAGCACATAAAGTGGCAACCCTTAATTACCTCTAATTTCTGAATTTTAAAATTTTCCTCCCAAGACTTCAACTTCCTCAACAAAATTATATCAACTCCCCATTTGACTTCAGGCGAAAGAACCTACAAAAATTTCTCAATTTTTTGTCCTTCCTGCTAGAATCTAAATCACATTCCTTGAAAATTCCTCCACAATTCTGAAATTCATTGAAAAGACAACCAATCTTCTGGAATCTAAAGGTTTAAAGAAATGTTTCAGATTCGGGGTACCTCTTCAACTGAAGCTTCTCTGCCTCAATGATCTGTAATTTTAGGAATCTTGAGCATCGAGGATTGGAAAAACAAGATCAATCGATCAGAGGAGGATAAATCTGAAGGAAAACATAGGATACCTTCTCGGTGTAGGCAATAACGGGGGACTCTCTGGCGATGCCGTCGGGTCCGATCTCAGTCAGCAGAAAAGGGTGAGGGGCTGCAGTAGGAAGCGGAAGAGATGCCATTGGATCTGGAGGCGGATGAGACGCCATTGATTTGATTTGGAGGCGGGCGCAGAAAAGCGAAGGGTCGTTTTCTCGTCCGTCGAGCACACTCAGTCTGAGATCCGAGGACGGGAAGGTAAAAATCCATCCAATCCAATTATTTTGTTTTATTTTATTTATTTCTTTATTTAGATAATGTTGCGCAGGTACTTCAATTTTTTTTCTCCCCTCCGAGTTTAGAATATTACATTTACCTTCTATATTTGATAAAATAAAATATTTGATTTTTTTTTGTTCTAAATTTTATTAAACAAAGGCAAATGTTTTGTTTTTTTCTCACAAGATTACATTATTCATGATTCCGCTTCAACTGCTCCACGATCATCTTCGAGATGCAGTATGATACGGTTTGAATAGTGATCATCGGATTCACCCCGATCGCCGTCGGAATCACACTCCCGTCGCACACAAACAACCCCTCCGCCTCCCAACTCTCCCCCTTCTCATCCACCGCTCCATCGCCCTCCGTCGCCCCCATCCTGCAACTCCCCATCTGATGCGCCGAGCACAACATGCTCCAGACTTCCTCCCTAGATGTCGGCCCGCTGGCGATGCCCACCGTGTCTAAGAACTCCTCCAGCTCTTCTTCCTTTACCCCCTTGCACTTCATCTTTTGCCCGTCGCTTCTATGCGTCCCGACCTGTTAAACCAAAATCTGATCTTTAGTATTTATGTTTGATCAAAATTTGATCTTTTGGTCGATTACGGAATTAATTACCTCGACGGCGCCGGCGCCGATCAAGATTCTAAGCGCCGTCCTTAAGCCTCCCTTTAGATTCTCCTTGTCGAGCTCGTTCAGTTCGTACGTGATTCGCTTCTCCGCTTGGATTTCTCCCGAGCCGCGATCTCGAACGAGGGCGAAGAGGTGCGCGGTACGACCGTAGCGCAGCATGCTCTGTTTCATGGCTTGACCCGATACCCACGGGAACACGGTTGCGAACGACGCAGGGCCAAGAGACGGCGACTCCACGATCACTCCTTGCTTCACCTTGTGCAACGACGTGATGATCCCACCTTCGAAGATCTTGCCTTTGAGGTCGGATACGGATTCCGGGAAGTAACCCCAAGCGAGCGACACCGGGTGGAGGTGAAGATTCTTGCCGATGTGGCGGTTGGTGAGACCGCTAGCTGCCATTAATGGCGGCGTGAAGAGCGCCCCGCAGGCCGCGATCGTCACCTTAGCTTTGAATTTGAGATTTTTGGTGATGACCTCGTTCATGCTCGCCGCTATCAATCCAAAACATCTCTTCTTCTTGTTCCCTTTATTGTCCTTTTCGAGGATGAATCGCTCGGCTTTGCATGCAGTGACGACGACTGCGCCGTGGTTGACGGCGTCGACCAGCCAAGTCGTGTCTGTGCCGCGCTTCTCGCCGGCCCTGCAACCGTAGCAGCAGCTGCCGCAGAAGTGATCGCTCGGCGAGTTCCTTGCCACCGAAACGACTTCGAGACCAAGATTTTTACATCCTTTTCGGAGAACTTGATTCTGGAATCCCTCACGGACGCAGTTCTCCGTGACTCCGATCCTCTCACAAACGGCGTCCATGGTGGACTCGTACTCCGAGCTCGCGAATAGAGGAAGCCGGTGCTCCTCCGCCCACTCCCTGAGCACCGCTGGCGGCGTCCGGATGCAGGCGGACCAGTTCACCGCAGTGCCACCCCCCACCGTCGATCCGGCCAGGAGCATCACGTTCCCATCGTCGGAGCTCATGAGTCCACCAGACTCGTACAACTGCGCCATGGAAGGACCTTCAAGGCCGGTGTAATCTTTTGACGTGTAGTACTCGCCTTTCTCTATCACCACGACCTTGTGGCCGGCCCCGGCTAGAACCGCTGCCGCGACGCCGCCTCCGCAACCGGAACCTACGATGACTGCGTCGCACTCGACTGTGAAATCGTGGGGGGTTTCGGTGGCTTTTAAACCCTTTTGGATCAGAGATTGAAGGAGAGAGGAGTCCGTTTTGTGCATGGTTTCTATGATTCCTTTCTCCAGCGGCCTCTCCGTCTCAGATTCTACTGATGATTTCTCAGATGAGACATTAACATTACTGTATCCAATTGCATTCCATGTTGGATTCTGCGAGTCTTCATCAGTCTGTATGTATCAAAAACCGATCATTATGCACAACTATCTATTAAACCCAGACAATCTAAAAAAATTTGAGGAATTAATATGTACCAGAGAGTAGAAGGTGAAATGGCTGAAGACCTTGAGAAGCACGAAGACCATCCTAAGAAATGCAAGATACTTCTGTCTGTTCCATTTCTTCAAGACTTGTTCTCTATTTTCTGAAGCCATTTCTGAGAACTTTTGGATGAAGGGGAAACTGGAACATAAGCACAGAGTTCCACAGAGGAGCAGCGTTCCCAGTCTCGTATCGAGGAGCCAGAGAACCAGCTTAACCAGCACAATGGCCTTCGCTTCGCTTCTCTTCACCAGGAGCTCTGCAACCTGCACCTCCCAAAAACACTCAACAGTCATCAATCTGGACTGAGAATGCTAAAGAAAATGGTCAAAAGAAAAACAAAAAAAGGAATCATCAAGATACTGAAAAAGAAATTGTGCGTTATTTGCAGCCGCAATCAAGAACTGAAAACAGAAACAGTGAGGGAAATGGTCAAAATAATAACCAGCAATTTGTTGCCTTGTCTTTAAATTAACAGTGAGATTTGTGTACATGAGCATGGAATCTATACGAGTTTCAGGTTGAATTAATAAATGTAGACAGAAATCAAGTTGCAGCTGACGTTAAGAGTCAAAGAGAAGAGCCAAAAAAATAAGATGTGCCGATTTAGCACTAGAGAACAGAGAAAACAACAAACTCAGTCGAAGA
>JBAMHZ010000031.1:2348950-2370686 GCA_037177395.1 Alpinia galanga
TATAAAAAGAGAAGGAGATTAGCATGGAAAAAGACAGTTTAGAAACTGTTAAATACTGTTATGACCAATAATAATTAAAAAAAAAAAGATTGATGGATATAGATATTGATCTATATAGACAGAGAGCTAAAGAAGAATGAAAATATGTGGCTCTATTTCCATAGACAATATACAGGACAGTAAATAATAATAACACGATGATGATGAATTAAGGACCTCATCTGGGACAGGGGCGTCGCCGCCGGAGGCATGGAAGAAGGCCTCAATCGACTTCCGACGGCCTTGTTCCTCTTTGACCTCTTTGCCTCCAGGGACGACGTGATCGGCGGCCTTATCCGGATCCATGGGAGGGATAAGGGCCTCGCAAATCGCAGAGAGCACCCCCACCTGCGCCGCCGAGAAGCCGTGGTCGTAGACTCCCTTCCGCCGCCCTCCCTTCAGAAGCGGGTTGCCGGCGCCTCCTTCCCTCTTCTCCTCCATTCTCGCGATCGAACCGATGACTTGTTAGATTAACTTATTGATAAGGGCCGTCTTGTTCCTTGTTTATATATATATAGAAAGAGGAACTGTGATCATGAGATCGAATCTTAAAGCTGATAGCCGCCTTCCTCGGAAATTTGTATTTTACTCTCGGAGTTTACCGACTTCTGTGCACTTTTCAGAGCATTTCAAAATAAAATAAGGACATATGCAAAAATTGATATTTATTATTGTGCAAAAAAGTAGCATCCCGTCAATTGATTTCACAGTTAATATGAAAAAAATAAATCACGAAGAGTACTTTGTACCTAATCAATAACTAATACAATGGGAGTGAAGGCACCCCAAAAAAACTTGTATAGAATTGACCTTTGCTCTATTATACAACTCTGTTGCTATGCTAACCATAAAACTTTTTCTTATGGGATAAAAAAATTGATATTTTCTAGATTGATGTGAATATATCATTTGATGTGACACGTTCCAAGTCATTGTTACATATTAAGTGAAGAATACTATTGATATTTATAAATTTAAAATTTAACTAAAAGTTTCAAATAATACATTTTTATGTGATATTTTCGACCACAGGATTCCCGTGATGCCTTGCAATCATTTTGAAAGTCGTTGTACAAATCACGCGTAGACGATTATAATTAAGTCGACTTTTCCATCTGTTTTCATAATATCTCTTTGAAAACATTGGCACACTATATTATTATTTTTATAGCGTGTGCCGTTTAGATTCACATTTATAATTATCTGATTGGGAATTAAAATCGGTTTCCAAATGAAATAAAATAATTATTGACCATAATTAATATTGTTTCTGGAAATTGGGCCGCACTAGCCCATTTTTTTCATTTAAGAATCTCAACGGCTTGGGCTTAATTGATACAGGTTGTTATTTAAAAAAAATTGTTAAATCGAACAAAGTTGCATTGCAGATATTCAAGCCTCGAAGAAAAAAAAAAGGTCAGAAAATTCTTTTTTTTTTATAAAAGAAACCTTTTGTTTTTTTTTTATCAGTGTCAAATTTGGAGTTGATCCGGATAACATGATTGTTTTAACATGAAGCTGATTTGGACTAATCCTTAATTACTAATATTCATTTAAAAAAAGTAATGATCTCGCTTTCTTCCCACTCAATGGTTTTTTTAAAGGTTTTAACATCGAGTTTAGTTAAGGGCAGATACAATATTTTTATAATTAGCTAGCTAAATCTAATGAAAAAAATAAAAAATCAAACCATGGCCAGCTAAATCTAATAAAACGTAATATACACTTTGATCCCTAATAAGTATTGTTAATTAAAAATATATATCTTTATTTTTATGAAAATAAAATTTTCTTTCCTCCGTGATTTTGCGCTTTATATCGTTCCCATAAAATATTTATGCTCCCTTACCCCTAAAGATAGATTATAAAAGGAAAAGAAAAAGAAAAAAGAAAAGAAAAAAATTTGAGAAAGAAAAAAGAATTTTTGAGAAAATAAATAAACGGAAGAAAGAAATTTTTTAAGTGAAAGAAAAAAAAAAGTTGACCGGCGGACGATGACAATATGCGGTCGGCGGTATTCAAGTTGGGCCTATAACTAATAATCGACGATAAATCATAAAAAAAAAAAGAGAAAAGTTTTCCGTCCGATTTGGAAAAAAAAAAAACTAAAGAAAGAAAACAAAACTGTCAACTGATAGAATCTTAAATTTATCCACCTATTAAATAAATAAAAGAAAACTCTTATTTTTTAAAATAAACGAATGAAAATTATTTACAACGGACGGTTTTTATTTTCTTCCTCCAAAAGTAAACATAACATTAGAGAAATAATTAAAAGGATAAATATTTGGATTCCACTTAAATAAATATTTTTAAGGATTTAAAGATAATAATAAATAATCGATGTAACGAATGAAAATGACCTGGTGCCTGTCTTAAAAACAAAAAATAAAACTAAAATAAAAAAAGTAAATCTATGGTAGCACGACGACATCGATCCAACTGGGCGAGGGTGGCCCATGCTTGCTTAGCTTGCCTGAGATTAAGATTTAAGATGCCCCTTGGCATCATTATCTCATGCCTTTTGAATAAATACATCAAATATCATCAAATTTTTGGCAAGAGGTTATTTAATTTATTTTTTTATATAAAAAATATATCCAAAGCACAAAATAATAAATTTTCTAAAATAAAATAGACAATTCTATAGACATCATGCACTACCATGCGCTTCCTACCTTCACTGCAAAGTAGATGCACAGCTAAGTTGAGTTGTCAGTTTAGAAGTCAGCACCTATTTATAATATAATATATTTTTATTTATTTTTTAATAAAATGAAAGATATATTGCAACTAACGCCGACACAGCTTTAGAAGGAATTAATTATATTTTTTTTATGCGTTCTAATCTCATGTAGGTCCAAAGAGCCTATTTTTATATAAATATAATTTGCCATGGGAGAAAATAATAATAATTTAAATATATCTCCCACCGCAACCACCACAACAAGGTAATAACTTTATTTTTATTCATCTATAATTCATATATATATATCGAGTGCTTTAATTGTTATAATAAATTGGATATACTAGAGATACGTGGCATTATTTAATGAATATTAATAGTATTAAATACACGTGACAGAGTTTCTAGAGAAGAAAGATTGAATTAGAAAACTATATTTAAATACAACTCTAATGAATTATAGATTTACGATGAATGCATATGGAATAGTCTTATAAAATAAAAAACATCACGATTTAATTAAGCACGAAATGGAAGTCTAATGATGCTCTCGATCGAATCATTAAGTCCCCTAATAAAAATATTTGTGGTGAGCTAGAAACATCCTAGTACATGAAAAATTGACAATTAGAAACATTTTTTTAAAAAAAAAGTAAAATTACAAATAACTAGATAATTTATATGTAAAGGGCTATTGTCAAATAAAATTAATTGTTTACTTACTTGATTTGCACATATTTTATCAGATCAAGCTTCGTAAACTCCTTAAAATTCTTCAAATCCTTAATCGAATCCCCAAAATCATTGAATTTACATTTTAAACCAACTTATTAATATGTCATTGCTATTAGTATTTAATCCTTGGATCTACTATTTAAATTAATAATTTACGACGGAAAATTTGTATTACAAATGAGCATTAAGCACATGGTGAGTAAGGATTTGGTTATGTAATGTTCGAAAATGCATAATGATTAGATCGTAATTTAGCTAAAACAAAGTCGATTTACTAAAAAAGCAGAGCAATTAAATTTGTTTAACCCGGAAATATACCAAATTCGGGAGTTTCTGGTGGGACAAGATGTGAGTGGTGAAAAGGCGACGGTATATACCGAAAATGCCTTCCGCCTTCCTGCTCCTTCAGTTGTCTCCGTTCCACATTTCCATTTCCACTTCCACTCCATTTTGCACCTTTCTTTGCTTTTTTTTTTTTTTTTAATTTAAAAAAAAATCTGCCTTTTAATTATGTTCCACCGTTCCCCCGGTTGTCCTGTCTGAATCGGAGGCCTCTCTCGCTCGACGGTGAGCACTACTTATCTCTTATTTTGAGGAAGAATTTTTATTGCTTCAAGTGCTTTAATGGTTTCTCTTGTGTACTCTTTGATGTTCAGGATCAGGAACCCTCGTGACCTCTCCTCCGCCTGTCCTCTCTCTCTCTCTCTCTATCTCATGCAATTTTTGTGTCTTGCTGCCTTGTAGTTGTTGTTTCCATTGAAGATCCACTTGCTACCTTTGTTTCGAGGAGTGTTCCAGCATTAAAAGTAACTCTTTTAGTCAGTTCTTTGCCTACTGCCGCTCCAAAATTTGTTTTTGTACGAGTCACCCTCGCTGTTAATTTTATTCATTTGTTTTTCCATTTTTTGTTTCTGAAGTGGGATTCGTGGAGAATAGGGAGGTTAGAGGCGAATAGTGGAGGTGGGAGAGAGGAAGGAGAGGAGAGGGATCAAAGATCTGGCCTTCGTCTGAAGATCTAAACTTTTTTCCGAAGACATTTCCTTTCTAGGGCAATGAGGTCGGACGCTTTGCTAGATTCGGCGGTCTTCCAGCTCACGCCTACTCGGACCAGGTACGTCTCAGATCCTTGTTTCTTGTTCTAGGGTTTCATCGAGGTAAGTGGATAAGATCTGCCTGAAAATTTTCTATATCGAAAAAAAGTTCATTTCTTGAGAGTTTTGCGATGATTTAGAGTGGGTTTCCCAACTACGTTGTTCCCTCAAAATGAAAGGAGTCTGACTGCTATTAACCTGGAGTTTAAATGCATGAATCAAGTGAAAATACTGTTAGAAACATCGGTTGCTATTAGAAATGGTTAATTTTGTTATTTTAATTACTGGACGTTATTTTTATGTATTTTTTTATAAAAAAATTCAACAGGTGTGATTTGGTCGTCATGGCAAATGGTAAGACGGAGAAACTTGCATCTGGCTTGTTGACTCCTTTTCTTCCTCATTTGAAGATTGCCCAGGATCAAATTGCCAAAGGTGGTTACTCCATAGTCCTTGAGCCAGACCCAGATAATGATGCTGCATGGTTCACCAAAGGAACTGTAGAGAGGTCAATAAAAAGATATCAAGTGCTTAGTTCTGCAATAAACCGCTGTGAATTGTTTTTTCTTCATAACCTTCTAACTTCTCTACAATGATTGTACTTTATCTTCTGACAGAAACTTTTAGCATGTTGTTAATTATTGGTCCTGAATAAGCTTCTAATTTTGATACAAGCAGATTTGTTCGTTTTGTGAGCACACCTGAGGTCCTAGAGAGGGTGACTACCATAGAAAAGGAGATCTTACAGATTGAGAATGCGATTGCTATTCAGGGGAATGAAAATGCTGGCTTAAGCACTGTAAATATCCCTTTATACGCATTTAATTTTTCCGTTGTAGAACTCATGATGACTTTTTTTTTCCTATGGTTTTGGCAGGTAGAAGATCATCAAAGTAAACCAGCAGAATCTTTTGAAGGTAAAGTAGATTGATCTAATTACTTCATTTAGTTTTGAAATTAGAGGTATGCAGGGGCTATCAAAAATGTTTACACTTAGATTACTTAGGGCATAGTAGCAGTGACAGACCAAGAGGCTAAACTAGTTGAGTCCATAAGGCTAGTAACATTGCCATTTCATTACTTGAATAGAATCCTTGCTTTAGCTTTTTGTCACCCGTAGTATGTAAGCAGCACTAATGTAAACTACTTCAACATGCTCAAAGCATTTCATAAGCTTTGGAGTTCTGCTATAATCACATCTCACTAGGTCGATGACCTTAACATCATCTATGCCAGTATAGGAGTTCTTGCTATGGAACCACAGTATACTACATCATCTATGCCAGTACCTTTTTCACTTAACTTTTGTAAGATTTAGCAAAGTGAATGACCTTGTATTTTCAACGTGTACGAAATAGATTCATCATATTGTTGAGCAGATTTCAGAGGTTTATTCAACTCTTTTACTTCTGGTTATACTAACCTTGCTACCATCACTTGCTTATGTGTAGTTACCAAAACTTCAGTTGATATGGATGCTGGAAAGGCAATTGTTCTTTATAAGGTAATGATTATATATATGCCATGTATCCATATATGCTTTCATAACATTGCATATACATAAACCTCTAAAGCACCATGAATTTTGTCAAATAATTAAACATCGGCATGCCGCTGTGTATTGTTGAAAAGAGGAGACATGATGTATCAAAAACATTATAACTATACAACAATTGCATTTTGTATGGCAGAACTCAAAATTTTGTTGAAGAATATTAGGCTAAAGATCATGATAGACTGTAACTAATTAACTAGAATCCTTGACATATTCATCACCAAGGAAATCATCTTTTTGGTTTTTTAAGTAATGCATATACAAATTAGAAAAGATATTTGAAAGCTCAAGATTATTCAAACTTAAGATATTTAAAGCGCAAGGTTATTCTGATTTTTATCCATTGTACGTGATCTAAATGTTTTCCCAAACATAATCCACTTTGTCAACAGTTGCATATATTTCTATTTACTGTACAGGATCAACATACAAAATAAACCATTTTGCAATGGTATTTGATTTTAGACCATTCAAGTATCACACGGGAAGCATGGACTTTGAAAGAAACATTAACTATTATTAAACAATCAAATGATTATAGAAAATACATGCAACTTTTTCAGGAAGTAATGACAAATATTTGTATCAGTTCTTATTTTGATAATGTTACATCGAACAACTTGTTAAAATTTCCCTTCTTAGGCACGTATAGATGGTTGCATGCCACACGTTCTCATTTATACAAGTATTTTTCCGTTGGACATTGTTCTGAGTGTGTTGTCTTATGTACAGCCTGGCTCACAACCTGACCCACCTGATTCTAATGGATCTGCCAAGCATCAGGAAAATTCGAAGTATGAGCAATTTAACATGCCATTCAGATTTTATTATCTGTAATTTGCTCTTCTAAGCATGCAAAAATAACAGCAGTTGTATTGTCTAAGTTGCAAGGCTTTCTGCATAAGATGTTAAATAAATAATTAATCAGTAAATAAGATAAAAAATAATTCAATATCTATATTTTTCTGCTTTGCTGTTAATGAAATAATCTGATCATGTGATTGGAATGGAACTTGAATAACTAGTCTTGTGCTTCTATGGCTGCCAATATTGCCTTCAAGTATTCTTAGTTAATTTGTTCTCTTGAAAGTTTCTTGTGTAAAATAAATCTTATTCCTTATGCATTTCACATTCCCCCTTTTTCTTTTTTTGTCTCTTTTTGTGCAGAGTTCATCTTTTGAAAGTTCTTGAGACCCGCAAAATGGTATTGCGCAAAGAACAGGGCATGGCCTTTGCACGTGCTGCAGCTGCTGGTTTTGACATGGACACTTTGCTAGATTTGATATCTTTTTCTGAAAATTTTGGTGCATCACGTCTAAAGTATGTGTTTTCGATCAAATTTTCTTTTGTTAATACATTTAGAAACCAGAAGGGGAGCCTTGGCGCAACAGTAAAGTTGTTGCTTTGTGACTTATAGGTCACGGTTCAAATCCTGGAAACAGCCTCTTGTAAAAAAAAAAGTAAGGCTACGTACAATGGATCATTTCCTGGGACCCCGCATGGCGGGAGCTTTGTGCACTGGGCTGCCCAGAATACATTTGGAAACCACTATTGGTTCTTGTATTCTTAATTTGTACCGGTCATGTCAGGATAAATAATCATTTCTTAAAGAATTGGATTGAGATACTAATTGTGGTGCAGTGACGATGCAAACCTTAAAGCTTTCATGTGTTCCACATTGTAAAACAGGGAAGCCTGCTTATCCTTTATGGACTTATGGAAGAAAAAGCATGAGACTGGACAATGGCTTGAAGTTGAGGCTGTAGAAACAATGTCAATGCGATCTGAATTTTCTGCTTTGAATGCCTCAGGCATTATATTTACTGCAGATGCTATGGCTCAGAAAGATCACGGGGATTCACAGTCTGTGTATGCTGGTGATATGGTTGCTGATAGCAATGGAAAATCTGGTATATATACTCTAAATACGAAGGCTAAACTCACTTTACATCAATATTACTGTCAAAGAAAGATTTCTCCAATTCAAATCATTCATACTATTTTAGTAAAGATGAATATCAGCAATTTTATCTTTGGCTATCTAGAATATATTAGTTTGATGACCAAATGCTTTTGGAAACTCATGGTTTGTGTGCAACTGAAATTGTCAAGAAGCTCCCCCTTATTCATGCTCTCGACATTGCAATTGGTTGGCTTCTAATCCTGGTTCAAAATTTTTGTGAAAAATGATCAGTTCTTAATCTCACTTTTGATGGGATTATTATTATCTAAATCTCATACAATATTATTGTTATCTGAATCTCATGTAGCATTCTTCAAATGACTAGGCTGATTAAGTCATTAATGTAAAAAATTGCTTTAGTGAAACAGCAGCGCTGTTTACAGAAACATTGTCTAAATCGTCTTATTTCTAGCCTTATATTGGTTCTAATTTCATTCATTGCAAGCCACTGTATCTTAATCATTAGTTTCTTTTCCAGATAAGAAGATCCCTTCAGAGTCGAAAGTACCACCCCATCCGGAGTATTTTCAAGGTCAATTTCAGCCTCCCACTTATCCACAGTGGTCTATGCATACTCCACCAGGCCCTCCTCCTATGTATCAACCATATCCCATGCAGGGAATTCCCTACTACCAGAACTATCCAGGAAGTGCTCCGTATTTTCATCCTCTTTATCCTCCTCCAATGGAGGATTCTCGGTATAACAGTTCTCGCAGAAAGGGTTCGAAAAGGCAATCAATGGATAGTAAAGATATTGAATCTGAGACTTGGGATAGGAGCGCACAATCACAGGATGATACAGATGGAAATCCATCAGATCTTGAGAAAGAAAGTTCTCATGGGCATAAATCTCATAAAAAAAGTAGTCGATCGGGAAAGAAGAAGTCTGGTGTTGTTGTTATTCGCAACTTAAATTATATAGCATCCCAGAAGCATGGCGCCAAGCATTCTGAAAGTGACCAACAGTCTGCTTCTCGATCTGAATCAGAAGAAGAAAGTGAAGATGCACATTCCGATGTACGAGAAAGCAAGCACAAACAGTCCAAGCGAATTTCAAAAAAAGAAGATCATCGAACAAAACCTGTTGAATATTCAGATGCATATGGCAATGATAAAGGTTCATTTGGAGAGGAGGCAGATTCTGGAAATTGGCAAGCATTTCAAAGTTTCTTACTAAATGCTGAAGAAAAATCCAGAAGAGCTGACAAAGACATGTTCGCAGGAGAAAAAGATCTTCCATCAAAAAAAAAACCAAGCAAACTTGAAGCTGATCCCATTCTTCCTAGTGAACGAGATTACATTGAATTCAATGACCACAAAATGGGAGGAATTGATTCTATTAGTGGGAAGGTAAGCCGAATGAAGCAGGCAGCTTCTGATGATCACTTATTAGTTTCAAGCTATGGAAGAGATGCCATAGATAACCAGTTCAAGGAGATAGAAGGCTCAGGAGGAGCATATCGGCAGAGGAGTAGTGAAGAGTTCATGATTTATGGGGAAGACAAGCAACTGAGTGTTATGAGGTCTTCTGATCCACTCATTGACCCTACCAATGAGCGAATCGATAATGCACTGAAGAACACTTCATACACTATGACAGATGAGTCCTTCTTGATCCCTTACAGGTCAGATTTGCAAGAAGTTGGATCGGATAACATAGCTAGTAGTATTGGCATGGATTCTGAGATCCCCACTACCCTTGAGAAGCCTCAAGACTCAAATGATAATGTTAAAAGTGAACTTTTTTATGAACCAGATGAGTTGTCTAGGGTTCCTGATCGTGCAATGGAAAGTTTATCTATAGGATACGATCCAGTTATGGATTATGATTTTGAGCTTCCTGTCGATAACACTGTCAAACTGATAGCTAGTGACGAAGAAGACCTCTCTACAAACACAAAAGGGGAACCAAGAAAATCAGACAAGGAGAAAAACTTGAAAGCTTCAAATGACAGCTTGGAGAAAAGGAGGGATGCACTGGTAAAAAAGGGTGCATCCTCAAGGCTTAGTTCGTTGGCAGAAGCTCAAAAACGAGCAGAGAAGCTGCGATCTTATAAAGGTGACCTCCAGAAATTGAAGAAAGAAAGGGTAATTTTCATGATTCATTCTCAATATTTTTCTGGAACTTGTACATATTACTCTAGTTGTCGATCATAAACAAAGTGCTAGACAGAAAATATTATTTAGAAAGGTAATTGCATTCTAAAAAACATGCACGATAAATAATCATCATGCTTGTCTTAGTTTCCTTAAAAATTTGTATAAATGGTAGCTTGATGCACGGAGCTCTCACCATGTAGGGTCCTGAGGCTGTTTTTAGGACTCGAACTCATGACATCTAAGTCACAATGCAGCAACTTTACTTGCTTCAAGGCTCCCTTTGTCCGTAAAAATTTGTATGCGATTAATTTTTTCTTCCCTGAAATTATTTCATTCACAGTCTTTAACTCTTCTTTGAGTAACCTTTTCAGCTTTTTTTTAATATTTATTTATGAAAGCCTTAAACGTGAACAAAGAACAGGGTGCTTATGACCTCACATTCTACACTACGTTATTCATATTAATCTGCAATGAACTGTTATTCGAGTTCTTGTGGAATTTTTTAGTGCGCTTCACAATTCTAAACCAACATGTTTAGCATTGTAAGGTAGTAAAAATTGCAATTCAGCTCTTCAGATAAAACTGAGGGAACTCTTCTTTGGCTGTTCTAATGTAGTTGTTATATATATATATCTTGCAAATAATATATTTCCAATGTGGTGTGAGGACACGTTATTGAGACCCAGAAAAACTATAGATATAAAAATAATTTTATGAATGTTTGATTAGTCTAGTGCTAAGTGAGCTAGACCCAGTTCTGGAGCACTTTCGGCCAAACATCAGGTTTGAATCTGCTATAATAGAGCTATTAGTGGATTGTTCAAGGATTTATTTCACGTCCAATTTGGTATAGATTTACACATTATGGTCAAAGATCCAAAGTATATTTTGCAAATAATTAAGTATAACCATATTAATGTGTCCTACTAGAATGCCAGGCTTCTTTGCATGTACTTTTTTTCTGACTCGCTGGATTTTCCTAATTATAGGAAGAGGAGGAGAGAAAGCGTCTGGAAGCATTGAAAAGAGAGAGGGAAAAGAGGATAGCTGCAAAAAGTGGTTCCACTGTCACCCAGGCAAAATCCCGTTTGGCTACAAAGCCATCACCAAGTCCTTACAAAGGGTCAAAGTTTACTGATTCAGAGCCTGCTTCTTCACCCTTAAAGAAATTGGCTCCCCAAACCTCTTCAAATGGTTTCCGTGATCCCCAGAAAGCTACCAAATCTAGCAGACTAAATGGAAGTAACAATGGCTTGACTCGATCAACATCAGCTTTGCCTGAGGTTAAAAAAGAAAGTAATGAACTCATTTCAGAAGCAAAGACAGAATCTCTCCGTATGAAACGACTCTCAGATCCTAAAAGCAGTTCGACCTACCGCGCTTCTACCGTTAATTCTGCAACTGCAGATCAAGTTCCCAAGAGAAATGTGCCTGATGAGCCCCAGAAAAAGATTACTGAAATTACACAACTAGATCAAAGTAAATCAAAAACTCTTCCAGAACTTAGAATTAAAACAAAAACTTTATCTGAAAGAGTTGAAGCTAAAACAGCTAGCAAAGACCCAATGAAGAAAGAAATTGAAAGCAGAACTTCTCAAGTTTCTGATGGCACAAAACCAACCAATGAAAAATCACCTAGCAATAGTGAGGACAATCATGTCATTGAGAAGACTGTGGTGGTGCTCGAAGACAATGTGGTTGCTGCACCTACTATCCAGCAACCCAATGAGATAATAGGCATGAAAGAAAGATCACATGGAGATGGTTCAGTTATAGCTTATGCATCTACTCATACACCACCTTCATCTATTGCTATAAGTCAGGTTGGGGATTCTAGTCAAAGCAAGCCGGATGAACTGCAGAATCACCCTGAGGTATGCTTAAATACATGCTACATTTAACTTGCAAAAAGATTATAAGAATGGATGTATTTTTTTATTTTTTATTTTTTGCAAATACTCTATCTCTAATTGGGATTTCATTCGAGATAAACAGCAAATTGTTGTCCTTAGTTTGTAATTTCAAATTCACATATATATTCCATTAAGTTTGATGGTTTTGCTCAGTGTTTTGCTTTACTCCATTGTTGAGGGGATAACTGTTATGGAATGAATACAACTACTAACCACCTCGAGGAGCTTTATGCTCTCAATACTTTGCTAGTTGACTAAAAGTTCTAGCTGTCTCCCTGCTACTTTTGCTCAGGGAACTTGCATTGTCATAAATGAAACTTTCATCTTCATTGTTCTATAATTTTCTTCATGCACTGATTCAGGATTGATGCTCATACTGATCAGGTTGTCATTCCTCAGCCAAGGAATGAACCTCCTAAATTTGAAGGCTCAACTTTAATGGAAAAGCCTCATGAAGCCCCTTTTGCCAAGTTAAGCTCCTTTGAGGATCCTATTTGCATTGTTTCAGAGTATGATGGTGGTCTTTCTGCAATGGAATCTGAAACAGTTGCACTGCATGTTGAGGATGCTATGGTTCGTGTCTCCAATTTTGACGTTCCAGATTCAGGGCATCAAATTCATGAAACACATGAGAAGCCTCGAAGCAAGGAAACTAAAGGTTTTAGAAAGCTGCTGAAATTTGGCCGGAAGAGCCACAACTCAGCTTCAGCTGAAGGTAATCAGGACTCGGATACTTCTTTGGACGATCAAACTATTGCTGCCACTTCCTCCAATGATGGTAAGATCTTAGCCACTAGTTATTGTTGTTCACATATGGTTTTATGTTTAGTATTTTTGGCTCAGCTGCTTAAGCAACTTAATTAAAATAATTCCACACATCAAGAAGGAAAAATTCTGTCTGGAATACATTGTTATTCTTACTGACAACTCCTATATCATTTCTGCTGTTAATAGAAGAGCTTTTGGAAACCATACATGAGCTTGAGCTGCAGTGATGGTGGTGGAACCACAGTTGAATAAAGTGTGCAAAATATTATATCTATATCAAATATTAATTAAAATGATCTTATATCCATATGCAATTCTGGAGGCCGCTAGCTTCCTGCAAATGATAATGTAGAAAAGAGGTGATACTCAAATGCATCTCTTTAATCTTTGTGGTTGCCTCCAGCACCACTTTCCTATTACTTTTGAAATGATCGAAGCTCGGGTATTGAGTTCAAAATAAATAGTATGTACATGCGGTAGGTCTTCATATTCTGATAGATGTATTTATGAACCTCTTTCTTGTGATCACACTTATACTACACCATCTATAGGTTAAAAGCTAAACTTCCAACCTCTTTATCAGAATTGCTATGAAGTTGAATGCTCTGATAATTTCCAGTCACAAAATAGCTTTATGTTTCCTTTTTTCTTATAACAGGTTACTCAAATTGCTGTATCTGTTCGATATATTGTTGATTTGATAGCGCTCTCACATAAGTTGCATTCTGTTGCAGTTTCACGGTCCTTTTCACTCCTTTCACCATTCCGAAGCAGAAACAGCGAGAAGAAACAGGCTGTGGCATGAGCAGCCGGATAATTAATATGCATGAAGGGCAGGAAGACAGTGATCTATTTCTGCCAGGCAGATAAACACATAGATTTGGATATTTTGCTTCTCGTAGGAGTCACATATCATTGTTCTATAGTCACAGCAAAGCTTGTGTTATTTATTCCTTACTGTCAATATCGTTGTTTGCTGCATTCTTATACCGTTTGTTTGTAGAAGAATTAATTATGGATTCGTATTCAAATTTGTTTCTTGAAGTACTCAATATGTATGGAACATATCAGTCGTTGAGAGATCTACTAAAAGAAATTGGTGCGATTGCACTGGGGTTGCAAGGTTCTTGTATTGTTTTGTTTTTGTGTACACATATATTGCAAAATGTGTTATTTGCACCTACCTTTTGTTGCTACAATTTTGATATTGTTTGCATATTGAATAGAATATATTAGTTGTATTTACAAATAAGAGTAAAAGAAAAAGAAAAAATTATCTTCAAATATATTCACTTCCTTTTTTTTTTAAAGTTCAACATCATTTTTTTTGAATAAAAAATGCAGCTTGGTTTGCTGCCTGTTTTTATATGCCAATATCCTTATGTTATTTTTGAAAAAATAATTAATCATTTTATGAAAGGAATAAGCTTTATTACAAATAAAGTTAAAATTGATATTGTTTATTTTCGTATAGGAAAAAAAATCCATATTGAGATTTTTCAGAAGGCCCATTAGGGTTTGCTTAGAAGCCCGCTTTAGCCCTAGTTTCGGCTCATCCCAATCGTCTATTTAAAGAGTCGCAGGGCTGCATTTAGCGTTCTAAGCCGCCACTCTACCTCGCCCGACGGCTGCACAGGCACTCAGAGTCGAGGATCCTGAAGAATCATTTGCAGTCATGGTGAGATCCGTCATTCCCGTTACTTCGAGACGTTAGGTTTGATCGTAATCTGATGAAAATCTGTGTTTTTTTTTTGTGTTCCAATTTTTTCAATCAGGTGAAGTATTCGAGGGAGCCTTCCAATCCAACAAAGTGTAAGTTTCCTCCTAGATGTCTTTCTGCTTCTCGTCGGTGTCCTCTTCTCTTCAATCGAGTTGGTTGATCTCTGCTGTTTTTCTTTGAATAATGCTTTTGAGCTGGTTTTTCCCTCTTTTTTATCTATTCAATTGGCGCAATGAAAGCGAAAGTTTTGAACTTTGGGATCTTTTTGTTTTTCTAATATGGTTTCTATGATTTAGTTTTTCCGTGACATGAGCGCTGGACTTGTGATTATGACCATAGTTGTGTTGAGGGGGAACGTTCTTCCTTTACCTTTACCGTTGTCATATACTACTTTAATTTCTCTATCATGCTGTTTAAATCGCTTGTTATTCTTCATACTCTAGTTTTTTTTCGCTCGTGCAGCTGCTAAGGCTATGGGTCATGACCTGAGGGTTCACTTCAAGGTACATTGTAGATATTTGTTATTCTTAAAAATGTTCTTTGGACAAAATTAATTGCTAAAAATTCTAAGACAATGCATTTCCGTCTCTTTCTGAGAATGGTGTCAGTGCGATTTATCAAAGACCTTTGATACTAAAAAAAATGATTACTTTGTTAGCAGTATGCTTCAAATCTTACGTGCTATTTGGATTGGTAAGGATTAATCATCCAAACATTATTCCCGGTCAATAAATGCGGGAAGAGAGATGATTCATCAAGACCTCTATTATTATCAAAGCTTTACAATCTAAGCAACATGTGCTTTCATCAAAAAACTTAAATTTTACTTGCATTAATGAAATTGAATGAGAGCAAAAGCTGTAAGGAATAGTGTTGTATCTGATTAATGAAGATGGCTTGCTCTTGATTTTAGTTATCTAATAGAATTTAATTGTTTATATAAGACATTAATGCACACTTGGTAATTTGTTATTATATCCGGAAGTTATTTTATTGGTTATTTTTATGATGGTGAATGACCATCAGGCAAGGAATGCATATTTGTATATGTGCATTGCTGCTCATTGATTTATGTTTATTGCATGCATAACTAATAAGCACCTTTTTGTTGAGCTTATAGATTAACATACCAAAAACTAACATTTAATTAAAATCAATATTTAAACATATTTAAATTATGCTTTTGCTTCTTATTTGAAATATATCTTCAATGGACATTTTTATGAATTTAGTTATTATGTTTACTTGTATCAGCAGTTTAATAAAACCATCTACATTGCTAGAGTATATTAATAGTTGTACTTGTTTATTTATTGTAGCTCCATTCTTGACTCATATGCCTAAGTTGTTGATCATGGCAGGTTCTTCCTGTCTGGTGATTCTCAAATCTGTTACAACACATTACTTCTTTAAGTTATTGCTGTTGGAAATGATATTTTGTCATTGAGTATAAAAACATTGTTGTTCTTAATCTTTGTGATATTTAGTAATAAAAGTTTTGGTCATTTTGATTATTCTCAATAGTCAGTGGGCAAAACTACATGTTTACATTTTGATTGCCACCAGAACACTTGTCAATACTGCACATACATATAGTACATAATATACATGTTTAAAATTTGATTATGTCAACAGAACACCCGTGAAACTGCACACGCGATTAGGAAACTGCCTCTATCGAAGGCGAAAAGATATTTGAACGACGTCATGGCTCATAAGCAGGCTATTCCCTTCCGGAGGTTTTGTCGTGGAGTAGGTCGAACTGCTCAGGCCAAGGGCAGGCACCCAAATGGGCAGGGTCGGTGGCCTGTGAAATCAGCTAGATTCATTTTAGATCTCCTAAAGAATGCTGAAAGCAATGCGGAGGTATGATGGAAGCAAGCCAATGACCTTCTAGCTTCAGTGCACTGCTTATATTGCTAACTTTTGTCTCTGTTATGTAGGTCAAGGGCTTGGATGTTGATGCCCTCGTCATTTCGCACATACAAGTTAATCAGGCCCAGAAGCAGAGGCGCAGGACATACCGTGCTCACGGTAGAATCAACCGTAAGTTCCTCTGCCATGCTAATATGTTTGATATATATATTTTTATCAATATCTAATTGAGCTGCAATGTTATATATTGCAGCCTATATGTCCTCTCCTTGCCATATTGAACTTGTATTGTCTGAGAAGGAAGAGCCAGTCATGAAAGAGGTAATCTACTTCCTTGCAAACTTATTCTTGAGAATATCTGTTCTATGCGAGCCTTTGGAAGAACCAACGTCTTTAACGTTGTTGAAAATTGTCTTTACCAATGGGAGTCCTTTTTGCCTGCCTAATTTTGTGCACATTGGCTTTTGTAAAATAAGTGATTATGAATAGATGTTATTTTCCCACTCTTATAACTTTTTTGGTTTATTTTTCTTTGGGTCCATTCATCTGTTGCCATTTCTTTCAATAAAAATATAAATTCTCAGAAATTATTCCCGTTGAAAATAAACCAAGCATTTTTATTCGTTTAGTCTTCTTGGCCTTCAATTTTTTGTTGTGTTAATAATTTCTGGTCGCATCATATTTTGTTGCTGCAGCCTGAGACGCAGCTTGCCACCAGCAAATCCAGGAAAGCTTAGCCAATTAGAAGTGAGACATCTCCATAGGCATAGCCTTTAGTTTCCTGGATGCTTATATTACTTGTTTGTCATTTCGGTACTTTAATCATTTACTTGGGGCATGTAACAAATCATTATCAAATTGCTTTTGTGCTTGATGAACTTTATTCCGGCTACTCTTTTCCATGGGAAAACTTCTATTATATTTTGGCCTGTTTGTTATTATTATTTCTTAAATCTATGTTCGCCCCCTTACGGTGTGATCAAGGAACTTGTTTAATTCCACTAGCTAAATTCGATCTTATGTTTGTAGGTTCCGGCAAGAAAATAAGATAGAAAATTTCGTGCAAGTATCTGAATTTCACAATCAGCACTTAAACCATGCTTGCAAACAAACGTTTCTCCACTCTCCCAAGTGATCAAGTGAACTTTACCCTAACTTGCTAAGAAGTCATACGTATGCTGATTTATTTTAGTCATGTAGAAACATTAGTCTTCTCTGCCTTGCTCATCATCATTAATTAATTAACTGCCTGCGAAAATGATGGATTTGGCGTTGCTATCTACTCTATTCCATGTTAATTCATGAAGTAATTGATACTTGATGGAACATTAATCACTCGCAGAAAGTGTTTATTTTAATTAGAAGCCTAATTATTGTTGGAAAGTAGGTGAAGTGATGGGCACGGACACTGTTTGGTAAGCCATATCTCACCCGAGATTTCTATGCGCGTTTTGTTGGTTTTCAGTAGCTTCTTGTTGCTTATCAACTCCAACTTAATTCTCTTAGGGATTTATGATCGATCTAGTTACTGATTAAATTATCTATGTCGACATAAAATGCACTTTTAAGTGCTTGTTGCTTAGCCTTACTGATTAAATTATTGGTTTTCGGTAGCTTCTTGTTGCTTTTCAACTCCAACTTAATTCTATGCGCGTATGATCTTTTACATAAAATTATATCTATGTCGACATAAAATGTACTTGAATATCTTCATTTTTCTGGTTTAGAAATCAAATATACATGTTTATCCAATTATTTGATACGCCTGCAAACATAGAATTTTTGTATATACGTGTTTAAATAGTATTCTCTTTATCTTCTATTGTAGAATATTTAGATGCCTGCTTAGCTGTGAGTACTGCCGAAGCAATTCCAATCGAATTTGTTTTATACATAATGATTATGTTGTTTCCACGTGAAATAAATAATATTTTAAGGATTTCTTTTCAGTTCTAATTGAGCTGCCATTAATGAGTATATAAGCTTGTTTGCTCAAATGATGGAGACGAAGACAACGGTAAGTGGGTTACTAGAGAATGACAATATGAATACGATTGGTCGCTGATTGTCCATTACTGGACACGTGGTTCAACAGGAGGACTGAAAAAGAAGCAATTTGGCGATGATAGAAAGTGAATGATGAGTCGTAACTCTTTGTACAAACTCGATTATTTAAATTGTTAAATCATATACATATACATATACATAGAGAGAGGAGAAAATAGTCTCCATGAGAGGATCTTATGACTAGTGCAGCAGTAGAGTTGTATAATAGAGTAAGGATTAATTCATAAGGACTGCAAGCCTTTTCAAGATGTCTGTCCTCCTGCTGTGTTAGTCCTTGGTTGAGTATAAAGTGTTCCTCGTGATTTACTTTCTTCGTGTTGATTATAGAATCGATTGACGGAGATACTAAGGGTAAGCGAGAAGAGAAAATAAATAAAACAACTCACAATAATGGAGTTTAATAATTGAAATTTGATGTGATATATCTCACTCTTTCCACACCAACGACATTTGTGTGCAATATATCGACAAGGACCTCCTTGGCGATTTGCTATTGTCTTATTATATTTTATTTTGTTTTAAAAACTTTCAATAGTTTGCTTGACAATAATACTTTATATTTTATTTTTTTTTAAATATTGATTGATCATTTACTATTGTAGCGTATAACAATGAATATAATCCTCACATTAATTATAATTACTTCAAATTATACAGTTCCATTGTGTCTCTCTTTGCTAGCAACTGTACTATTTTTTAATATTCAACTTTTTTTTTTCTCTCCAGATGAGTAGGATACTTCAGTGTTTCCATTAATGTAAAGCAAAATTAATTAGATAAATATTTATGAAAAGTAATAGTTCTGCCGGTATTTGTGTATCTATCTATAATAATTAAAAAGTATTTTTTTTTTATAAATTTTTTATGAAGAAAAAAAAAGATCGATCTGTCAACGCGATGAAGAAAATTAGGTTTCTTATTCTTCCCCGACTCAAATCCGAGACCATTAATTAATGCTTAACTCAACCCATGGCCACCCAATTGCTTGTGACTTGTAGTGATCAAACACTGCAGATGGTGCCCACTATTAATTATTTGTTAATAATTTTCTCCATTTATCATTATTTGTAATTAATTTCCTCATGTGTTAATGGGTCGGCGTCACAATTATTTATTTTTCTTCTCGTACTGCGTTATTGTATGCATCCAAATATAACAAATTCCATTAATTAATCTCTTATGAATTATCGATCCATTTTGATTTCTTATCACTGTGGTTTTCCTTCTTCTGCACAAGCAACAAGCAACCGTGGAAGAATATATATACATACAGACGAAGCAGGCTCAAGCCGCCTGCTCTCAGCAATTTATATTAAAGCATTTAAGGTTTTGGATTAAGTAGGAAATTAAATTAACTGTATATATCGTCGATTAAGTTTGCACAATGGGATTGCGGGAGATAGAGGCGAGGCTGCCTCCAGGATTCAGATTCTACCCGAGCGACGAAGAGTTGGTGTGCCACTACCTTTACAACAAGGTAACTCACTGGAGCCATGATCATCAGGAAAGAGGAGGCGGAGGAAACGGAGAAGAAGCTGATGGAACGATGGTGGAGGTGAATTTGCACACCAACGAGCCATGGGAGCTTCCAGGTTAGGTTTCTTTTTTTGTTGTCTTCTTTAATTTATCTGCTACAGTTGCTCTCGATCAAACACAAAAGTAGTGTTTTAGAATCGATAGAACATGCATCAAAGTTTAACGTTGAACTGTAGATGTAGCTAAACTGAGTGCGGAGGAGTGGTACTTCTTTAGCTTCCGCGACCGCAAGTATGCGACTGGATTGCGCACCAATCGAGCCACCAAATCAGGATATTGGAAAGCTACGGGGAAAGATAGAATCATTTGTGATCCGAGAACGCAGGTCGTCGTCGGGATGAGGAAGACTTTGGTGTTTTACAGTGGTAGAGCTCCCAATGGGACCAAGACTGCTTGGGTCATGCATGAGTTTCGGCTACAAACTCCCAACTCTCCGCCCAAGGTATTATTACTCTTTTTGTTATCTTTGAATTCCTTTTCATCATCGTTAAATTCGTATTTGTCCAGTTATTTAAGTTGCGTCCACTTCGAAGATCGAGAAAAGAGATAGAAAAAAAGAAAAAGAGCAAGAAAATCCTAAATCGAAAGGAAAACAATCAAAATTTGTCCCTTTTCTATAATAAGTTTTTCTTTATCTTCTTCTATCTACTATTTTTTCTTAAAAAAAAAATTTATTTGATGCAGACCACTCACTATTTATTATTATTATGGTTGATAGAATTGCATGCAGGAGGATTGGGTTCTGTGCAGAGTATTCCGCAAGAGTAAAGGATCAGGAGAAGCAGCAGCTCACGACACAGCTTTGAGCTCACCACCATCTTCTTCTTCTTCTCCTGGACAGCTTATAGACACGCCCATGGCAGCAGCAGGCCATGCAGCAGCGTTCACTGACAATTTCATGTCCCATGACGATTTCTCTAATTCCATGCTGCATTACTGCAGCTCTTCATCCCTGTCATCAGATCAGGATGAGTTAGGGTTCTTGGCGAACGTGGGGTTTGATCAGATAATTCAGCAGCATATCTTGGGGCTTCATCAGACACCGAGGTGGCAGTATCACTAATTATTTTTTAGTTATTTGTTTTGGATGGATATGCAGGAAGCAGTGGAGGAGTCCAATTAAAAGTCGATTTGGATTTGGAAGAGTGTGACTGAAAAGAAATGTACGTACGTACAAATGATTCCATTGTTTACATATATCTCTCTCTGTGTGTGTATATGAACGTATTTTATTATTGTAGTTTTGAATACGTGTAATGATTGCAGTTCTTAATCAACTGGATGAATTTAATTTCGAAGTAGAATGAGTTTGGATGCAGCTTGTTAGATGGATAAAAATGGAGACATATAATTAGAGAAGTTAAGTGCACTTACTCATGGCTCTAATAAACCCTAAACCTTCGCCTTCCAAATGCTCTCAGCCTACTTATAGAGACCCTTTACGGTTGCAGGCTGAAAGGATCGCAGAGAAAGCATGCAGTGTGGTGGCCTGTTCCCCAATTTAATTGTTCCATTTGTTTGAACAAAGCCAAAACATATGGGGCGATCATTTTGCATGCATCAAACAAAGAAAGAAACGAAGAAAGAAAAAAAACAGTATTCAAAGTGGAGAATTTGTGCTTTCCATACTCTCCGAATCCATGTCGTCTTCTTCTTCTGATCCAGATAACGCTACGCGGCTTCCAAAA
>JBAMHZ010000031.1:2371861-2395029 GCA_037177395.1 Alpinia galanga
CCGGTCACCGATCGCCGGCCAGATTGCGGCCAACGTCGGCGGTGCCAAGGAGCGAGATCGTGCGAGTAGGATTATCGCACATGCGACGTACAGGAGAAAGCGCGCAGCATAACGAACCCGCCCGCCATTTATATTTTTCAAATTAGTTTCGTTTCACCTTTTAGAATGCGATTTTGGGATAATTTGAAATTTTCGAAATAAGACTAAAAAAAAGTGAAATGGATGAGTTTAGAAATACTAAAAGCTAAACTTATATTTTCCTTGGGAAATAAATTAATTTTTTTTAATGCTGATAAAAAAAATATGAAGACAAAATTCTTTTATTTATTTCTTTTTTTATCAAAATGGGACTTGAAACCTATATTTTCTTCAATTAAGTATGAACAATATATATATTTTTTAATTGGATAACTAATGGAGATTGTAAAATTGTTTTCCTTTACTTTTTATCGAGAATAATTCAGTGCTAAAAGAAATTATGACAATTCGGAAGAAAATTAAGAAAAATCAAAATTTGTGGCATTTAACAAAAGTTGAGAGGTAAATTAAGAAAAATCAAATGTTCATAAATAACACACTAATGACGCGATGCTTATGTCATGCATGATCTAAATAACCAGTCAACCCCGAGCTGTTTGACTATTTTTTTCCAATAAAATTATTTATAAAATTCCTATAAATTGCCGGCTAATTAAATAATTAATGAAAATGCTTCTCACTTTCTTTTCACAATCTTTTTCTCTGTCATAATCGCAAGGATATAATTGGGTATTACAAACGCTACGATCGAGCAATTAAGACAAAACTTTCATTAGTTTACTTTTTTTTTCCCCTTCTTTATATTAAAAAAAAGTTTAAACATATTAATTCAACAGCCACTAAACACCTAAATTCATGGGGATAAAATTCTTAAACCCGCGAAACTAATTATTATCTGAATTCTAAACTATTATTATTCTTATTACATGCACGCATGCATGCATCAGTTAGTCAATCCACCTAACAGTTGATATCCATATTTTTAGAAGTAGATCGATTGATTTGGTTCATTAATTAGTTAATTTTATTGTAACTCAATTAGCATAAGTTGTGAAAAAATTTATAAAATAAAAAATGTAAAATATGTCCTCAAGTATAGGTCGTGCTCCTTGTTTCTCCATCTAAGTGTTTGGATCATTTAATCCAATATTTTTATATAAAAAAATATAATAAATTGAACAAGTTTAATGCATTTTCCTTGGGTGAGGTTAGGTGGGTGGATGTTCTTCACCAACCACAGCTCCCAAACCATCATTAATAATAAACACAAGAAACATCTAAAATGTTATTATGGAAATTAAAATGATTGGTAGGATTTGGTCGAACCCTAAACTTGAAAAACAATAAATGAAAAAAAAACATTAATAAATGGAGAATGGAAGATGACAATGTGGCACACACTGATTCACATGTCCTACCAAACCATCCAACTCAATGAGCCCTTGGGTGGAATAGCCACTACCATCACTACTTTCTACATGGACAACTCAATTCCACAAGTTTCCCTACTTAATACTAAGGCATCGAGTTTAATAAACTTTTTGTGTTTTTTTTTTTTTGAATCTAATAGATCAAAATATTGAAAGGGTCAGCGTGATAGAATATTTATAGTAGGTACTAGTGATGGATAATTTATTGGAGATCCTAATTATTATTATTTTTGTGTGTGTGTTTTTTGCTTGCAAATGGAATTGTGAGGCTACAACAAAATCAAAGAAAGCAAAGGTCACACCTTGCTTGTTCTTATTGGCAATTAACATTTTGGGGTGAGAAGGACCATTTCGCCTATAGACGCACTTGGATGGTTAGGGAAGATAAGATGAAAGTCACGCCTACATGTCTTCCTCTTCTTTTTCTAGTTTTTGTCAAACAAATTTGGGTTAGTGCCTTGTCATCCATCCAGAATTATAAAATACACAATGTTTTTTTGTTCCTTGCAATGCCATCGTTTTCGATCAAACAAGATCTAGGAATATTTTTATTTAGTCCATGAAATCATCGAGGAAAATATTTAATTTGATTGATTATTGCGGACAGAGCTGAAGGCATAAACGGTTCAAAGTAGGCATGTAAATAACAATAGAGATCTTTAGCTTATACACACACACACGAGTAGCATGTTAATTGTGGCATACAAAGAGTCAACTCAAGGAATTAAAGTTTACTCAAAGTCAACATTACTGATTCTGAGTACTTGTTTTTACCTATTACAAGATTAAAGCGCATAAAAGATCATGTTTGTTTTTTTTTTACATTAACAATGTTCAGCACATAACATCACAACTATAGCATCAAGCTAGCCCTGAAACGAGTTAAGAATTCACAGTCTCATTTGCATTTGAAGCGAAAATGGGTACTCTAACAGCAGGCGCATATCAAAACCCCCCATACAATCTCTACTTCTAATTTGAATCTTCATTTGGGGTTGCGTAGCACGATGATGACAGAGTCTCCGCGAAGGAACATCTTGCTGATGAATCGATCCTTGTTGACTGGAAGAGCTTTCTTCTTCCCCTTGCCTGTCTTGGGTATCTGCGTCAGGGTAAATTCCATAAAGAGCCTTGCATGAAAAGAGATGATGGATTGTGTGCATTTGTAAAGTTACAATACCTCGGTCCACATCTCCCTAACATTTTCAAGGACCATGTTGCAGTGGCGATCAAATGCTCTCACTCGACCAAGAAGTTTCTTGTTGTTCCTACAATTAATAAGCACCTGTTGCAGAAAAGATTTGTTAGAAATTCAAATGTATGGTTAAAAAAGAGAGTTGCATCAAATGAACGAGTATTGCCACCCAGTGAAGTGTTCCATTACTAAAATGATAGACAAGTACAACTAATAGGAAACTAATAATTCATCTGACTTCTGTATGCCACGGAAAGAAGCTTGTCTCACAGAGTTAATGTGTGAGGCTAAAACTGACAGAATTATATTCTCTCCACCAAAGATTGATAACTGTAAATGATGTAGAAGCATGATACAGATATGCATTTAGTAAAATGGTTATAAAAAAAAATCCTAACTATATCTGTGCACATACTTTAGCAACTTTGCTTGTGTCAATACTATATTATGTGTAAGCTTCAATATACCTGAGTATTATTCTTGACACTCATCATCAGAACAGAGAGGGGCCCCGTATTGAATTCTTCCTCTTCTTTCTTGGCCTGAATATAGTATAATATATTTAAAACAAGTAACTTCATAAAAAACTGTAGCAATTGTATTCAAACAAGAGAAAACTCGTTGAGAAACTCCTTTCAATGAATAAAGGATTGAAACATTTGAGGTTGGAGGCTTACATTAGTTTCGTCCTCCATTGAGTTCTGCAAAATGAAGCAGGAATAATGTTAGGATTTGGAAACAGTAGAGGAAGATTAGCTATTACATTGCAGCAATATAATAAGAATGATGAGCATGGATGATCTTTGAACACTAAAAGTTTGTAACAAAGTAGAAAGCAAAAACAAATAATAAAATTCATAAAAATAAAATGGATGTCACAAAGCACACTTCTCAAACACTGTATATGTTTCTAAAAGTGATGGAAGATGATTTGTGTGGATTATTATGAGGCTAAAGAACTCTTAAAGCAATGCCAATTGCCAATATCCATAATCTTTTATTCAAAACATAAGCAAATGAAATTCCAGGTTTGATTTTAGCACTTAAATTCAAACATATAAATTGTGAGCTGAATCCACAGGAATTATTTTATTTTCCAACAGGAATTTGAAGCTACATAAAAATTGCTTACATTCCATTTGAGATGTAGAGTGACCATAGAACATCTACTAACTTCTAGGCGATAGCAAGATAAGCATTTAAGAGTATACTCTTTTTTTTGTCATAATTGCAAAATCGTTAAGACTGATTATTCTCAAATTCCTGTATCTATGTGAAACTTTTGCACTAATTTAGCTACCAACATGCCAGCGTGATGCCTAGTTGGCAAATCATTCAAATAACAGCAAGTAATAGATCTGGTCACCTCATAGAGTCCAGACAGACACCACAATCAATCACAAAATGACAGAATTAGGCAACAAGATGAAATCATCATTCATTGGAGGTCAATGCATAAACATAAATAATTATTTCAGTGCAGATAAGTGGCTCAATAACTAAGATATATTGTGCCTGAGATGATGTATTTTCAACTTCATCAGAGGAATTAGATTTAAATAAGACAAAAAAAAAAGTTGGCCAGTAGACTCAACAATACCACATTCCTTTACAAGTCTCAACATCATAATGTGTTAGTTCGAGCTATTTGGGACAACTACATGGTTTTCTGTCTCTCCAATAAACACTGCTTGTGGCTACATCACCATGCAAACCATGTTAGTCCTTGTGAATCTAAAGAAGACTAAAATGGCCATTTTCTAGCGTGAAAGATCAAATATTGAAGATGTATCAACCTTCCAAATAAATAAGATTAACCATCAATCATCATCCGGTTAAGAGTGCGTAGAGCTAAACAACGAAAACTTGAGAAGTAACTCGCTCATATATATGATATGTCAACTAGCTTGACCGAATCGCCTTACTCTGATAGCTAATTCACAGCATCCCTCCTACTTACAAAGTCATTCTACATCCAAAGTTTCAAATTTTCTCACGGTATCTTGGTTCTCTTGCCGTGTGTCGATTTTACTGGGTCGAGCATTCCACCCTACTTCTCCAGCAAGAAAGCAAACGAAAAGCCAACAAAATGGAAACTGATCAAAATTTCTTCTTTCGAGACGGACCAAATAGTATCTGAACAAGAGCAGGAGAGCAGATCAAAATCACCAAAACTTCGCTAGAAAGTAAAATCGAAGGGGTAGAAAGGATGTAACCTGAGAAGGATGAGGCCAGCTCCGAGGAAGCGCAGGAGGACGACGATCGCTTTAGGGTGACGAGGATCGCGGAGCGACAGTGCCTGGGTTTGGGTGGTTGGTTCGGCGCAAAAGGATGGCTTTTATGTTTCCATTTGCGTTAAAGTGAAACTAGGGTTTTTGAGACATGGACCATGGTCCTATGGCTATGGGCTTTAAATGGATTGACTGTCTGTTCAATCCAATACAAAATCTATTTCCCAAAATTACTATTAAATTGATTACATTTTACTTTTAGCATTTATTGAATTTTAACCAAAACCAAAGTATTTTGATTTTGAGAGTGAGAAAGAGAGAGATATACATATATATAAATTTTCGAATGCACTAAATCAAGGTCATGCCCGCGGGATTGGTGCTCCTGACAGCGAGAGAGATCGCAGATGTCTGAAAGTCAGAGAGAGAGAGAGAGAGAGAGAGAGAGAGAGAGAGATCGGGGGATACGAAGAGAAGAGGGAGGAGTGGTAATAGCGACTTGCATTGGCTTGAAGATTGCCGGCAGTTGCTCCTCGTTCTCGGATTGGCGAGGAGGTATGGTGTTGCCGATTGGCTACTACGACGACGGCGCCGCTCTTCCTCCCTTCTTCGAAATTTGTTTCTTTTTGCAGTAATTCGAATGAGAAAAGCGCAAGATCTGTCCTTGTCAATATCAGCTGCCCACTTCCCTCTCCCGTTGGCGGAGAACAACTGTCCCATCGGCAAAAGGCGCAGACCTAGACCGCTGGTATATATATATATAGATGTGGTTTGTCTCGATGGAGGGCGGAGATGATCGGAAGATGGAAGGGTAGCGCACCTCATCCGGTCCAATCGCCTCGGGCTACAGTACTCCAGGAAGAGGTAATTGGTACTCGAAGGCAACGCCCTCAATTGCTACAAGAACGGGACAACGCCGGACGGAGAGGTACTGGGAATCCAACATCTTTTGCGTCGCTCTTTTGAGGGAATGAGATAAAGATAGGGCTTTTGCTGGTTTTGTTCGAAATTAAAAAGTAAAATGTGGATCTTTTTTGCGCTTATTCTTCGTTTCCTAGGTTTAAAATGGGGCCTTTGTTGATATTTCATTTTAACCATAAATTCTTCAATTCCATGGAAGGGAGGGAGATGCATCTTAGGCGTGAGTCTTCTTTCTGATTTCGCTGGGCTCGTTCATAGTCGTTTGTTAGAGTTTTGTTTCGTTGTTGATCGTCCTAATCTATCTCGGTATCTTGGTCAAATGAAACTCAATGACTGCGACGATGACTCCTGTTTTGTTTTATCCATATGCTGCCTGACCAATTATAGAGTTTTGCCTTTTCTTTATTCTTTCGTTTCTCACAAAACCTAAACTGTTAAAAGAAACGAGTGGTGCTCAGTTGATATTATGGAGTGTTTACCTATTCAACATGACGTTGTGCTTTTGGTCAAACACTTGCATGCTTCTTATCTTCTCTAGCAATCGCAATTTTCTTTTCTACAAGCTCTTACGTTTCGTGCTATTCTACATGGTTATTTTCTCATATTTCTCATAGCCACTTCTTTTGTGGCATCACCTGTCCGATTTATAGATTGGACATTCAATCTATTGTTAGAGTTTTGTAAGTTCAACGCATGTATGGAGATCGAATGCTAACGACCAACAATTACTAGTACGTTAAACTGAAAATTGTTGTTGAATACTACAAAAGCAGACTGCCCCTGTCTTATATCTTGTAGTTTGGTCATTAAATTTTGAAGCTGGAGAGGCTAATTGGAGAATCTATTCAACTCTTTGACACAAGAGCCTCTATAATTATGTTTGGCTATCTGCACAGACTAACTAGTAAAATTATTCTTCTGATAAAAAAATCTATCATAAATTTTTTTGCATTGCCATTAATATGCATATGCTGTCTTTAGGATCCCAGACGCAAAGCAGTTATTGATTCCTTCACACGCGTCACAGACAATGGGAGAGAGGCATCCACAGAAATGTAATTCTGATCCCTGATCCTCTTGTACTCATTTTTCATTTCATCACTCACGAATTACAGCTTTACCAAGTTTGTTGCTGTGCTGAAGAAGCAGCTAAGTGGATCAAATCTTTAATGGGAGTGACCTTCAAGGTTCGTTTCCCTGTCTAATCAAATTGAGAATTGTTGATAAATATGAACTACTATTCTTCATTTAAACATCACGAATTCTAAAACAAAGAAGAGGATAATGCGATTTGCTTGAAGCAAAAAATATAATCTATTAGGTAATACATTGTCTCCTTGCTTTTTTGTGATTCCACCATTGCATGATTTCTTCTTACCTATTTTTGACCAAAACAGGTCAATTTCTAGAAACAATGCCAGGTCTATTAATATTCCTAATTCTTAGCATAGTTTTATCATTATGATTGTAATAACAGCCTTTTCAACTTTATACACCTAATTTTAACTATTATTTTGCCTGCAAATAAGACAAACTTTTTTATTTACATATAGTTAGGTCTCTCTCTATTTAAAAACTAGTAGAACATCATCTTGCTTGAATCTTCTGATTATGCTTTATTTAACTGGTTTCTTGCTGTTTAGATAAATAAAGATAGTTATTCATCTAATGATGCTCCTGACAATACATAATCTTACACTAGTTATCAACCTGCAAGGCTGCAGCATCCATCTATTGATATTCAAGCATACTTGGTGCCAAATCTGCACTCAGCAATGTATACTTTGGTTTGATCATTTATTGAAACATGACGTGTTGTTCTGTTGGTATTGGTTTTGTATAAAAGAAAATTTGGATAAGGTTACACTGCTCTTGATGCCCAGGTCAAACCATAGGAATGAGAAAAGACGAACACACTCTATAGGTATTGGTGTCCGTCATTCTTTCTCCTTTGACCCCTTTAGCTTAGTTCAATTGCTTTATCTTGAATATCATTTCATTTTGTCCTTTGAAGCATCTCAATAATGAATAATGTCATTTCTTGACCACGATATTTGTTTTCTTGAGAATTATCTTGGAAACTATTCTTTAGCTACTAGCTATAACTTGCTAGACTGGACTGTTTTTTCATCTATGAATGATTATCCAATTGCAACTGATGTAATGGCACCTTCCATGTGGACAATAATTAGATGTAAAAATGGTAGTGACTTTTCTTTTCGTTTGTTTCCTACTGAAAGAATCTAGAAAATAGGTTCCAGGTGCAACTACATACAGTCTAGGTTTGTATATGATGGTTGCTTTACTAGAAAGTGTTCCTCTCTTAGAAAGTTTCATCAAAGAGGATGATACCAATAGGAATTCAAGGTTTAAACTCACTCCCTATATATCCAAGGTATGTTCATAAACTCAAAATAATTACTGTATACCATATGTTCCTTTCCCTCCCCCCAAAGCAAAGTGTTGGTAAGAAAGCTTGTCTTGTTGACCAAGCACTTGAAATCAATTATTTCCATGGCAGAGACTGCTTCGAGGTAAGATTCTATGGCAGGGGAAGAAAGCTTGCAACTTATTTTTTTGCTCAGGGTAAAAAATACCATAGACAATAATAAAAAGGAGTTGTGCCATTATGATTACGACTTGAAGCGATTAGCCATTGCTCACTTGCCCATAAAGTGAACAATAGAAGGATATCTATCTTCATTGTTCTTTCTGCAATGCAATCAATGTCTTCAATGTTCAAAAGTAAAATGGAGCATTTGCAGAAACATGTTCTGGATGGTAGATATAATGCATAATATATATAGAAGTTGCCTATTCTCAAGATTAACATGCTCATGACCATGTAATGTATGACTGTTACACCTACAGCTTTCGATTGATGTGGGTTCATCAGCAGTTGCTAGGGGAGTTGTCAGTCTCGTTCTTGAACAGTCTGGTGATAGAAATGGCATTCCTGATTCATATATATATATGCATCATTTCTATGTTTCTTTTGCATCAACTTGAAACCTCATCGATAATCGCAAATAACAAAATATAGTTTCGACTGATTCAAGAGTTGTGTAGGGCAATACATAAGAAGAGCTTCCAGATTCCCTTCTGGGAACATGCAGATTGAATCATCTTGATGCCTCCAAAGCCTCTTCGGTTAATCCCTAGTCATATATTGAGGTAAGTGCTTATTCTCTACATCCATTATTAACTTGATCAGCATATATGTTAGTTTTCTTATTTTTGATTTATAGACTATCAAATCCTTCTGCCATTCAGTTAATTACACTTTTCCTCAGAATTTGGGGGTGAAAAGTACATCCATTAATCCTGTTTTGGTTTGTTCTTTGACGTAGCAACTTGCAAGTAGTGAAGGAGGTTGATAGTCACTCACATTTACGTCCTACAGCAAAATGTATACTTTACCAAGTTCTCCTTCTTTAGCAACTAGTAAGAACATAATATTTGATTAATTTGTACATTATTAGCCATATAAATCACTGAACTAACATGAGTATCATCTATAACATTAGAAGTCAAATAATGATTAAATTAAAATGGAGGGGGAAAAGGGTAGTGGGAAAAATAAAAAGACATCTGTGGTTTGCCATTAATGCATACCTAACTATATTATGTAGTCTTTAAACTCCATCAAACACATTACTCATACAACATTGACCTGTTTGGCTAAAGCGGTGTTTGTTGGAGCAACTTGGCTCCAATTTTTTTTTGTATAATAAAAAAACTAAATAGATTAGATGAAAGGTGGTGGACACCCAAGTGAATGGTGCTTGTTGTAGGGAGCACAAACATGTGCTTAAAGTATGGTGTTGTTCTTGCTATGATCAATTTCTTGTACCCTCTGTTAACAAGGACCCCACCCCACCCCCTAAAAAAACAAGAAAAAGAATATAAAAAAAGGTTCCATGTGATTTGATTTTGAGGTAGAGTTGAGTTGGAAGTCCAACATCATATCATCTACAGTTGCAGCATATGAATCCATGCCAACCATTGAAAGACCACACTCTACCTGTTTGCCAAGCATCAATGTTCCAACACAAAAGAAAATATAAGTGTTCCATCATCCAATTTTATTATCTACTCTCTCTCTCTCTCTCTCTCTCTCTCTCTCTCTCTCTCTTTCTTTTTAATTTTTTGTTTCAATAAGTCAAATCTCAACTATATGATATTCATTTTTCTAGAAGTGCATGTGTGAACCAAACTTGAATAAAGACTGCTGACTGATCAGCGGACGATATTGATTTTAACTTTTTTTTTTAAATAAAAAATAAAAATTGTTGTTGCTGGCCAAGATACCCAAAGGTAAGAACGGAATTGATCACATAAACAGGAGCTGTATTTGGGAAGAATGAACTGGAGATCCTTACAGAGGTGCTGACCTCTGAGTCTCCTGAAACAGATATTAGAGATAAAGCGATGGGGGACACTGGGGGCACTCCAACGTTGTTACTCTGCTCAAGTCAGGAGGAGAAGGAGAAAGAAAGTTAAAGTGAACTTAATTGTATTTGAAAAGATCAGTCCCCCCTTACCTCGCTAATCCTGTGTCTCTTTATATATAAAAATCAGTGAGGATGCTCTAACAAGGAATGAACAAGATTAAAGAATATCATGTCTTCATTAATGCACCCCTCGTAGGGAGACATTTCTTTATAAATGCTATAAACAGTAAACTACTGGGATATAATACCTTATTAATGCTTTTAAATGATAGGTAAGGTAGGAATCTCTTACTGTCAGATATCATATAAACACTAGAGATCAACAATATACATTAAATTGAATATAGAAAAATAGAACATTCTTCCGGAGTGTGACACGATCAGCTAAGATGTCTCCTGCTGAGATATAGATAGATTCGTTAAGAGATCTTCGGTCGAGATACGAAAACTGAAAGGTCTCCTGCCGAGACATAGATAGGTCCGCCGAAAAATCTTCGGTCGAGATATGGAAACTGGAAGGTCTCTTGCCAAGACATAGATAGGTCTGCTGAAAGATCTTCGACCGAGATATAGAAACTGAAAGATCTATTGCCAAGACATAGATAGCTCTGCTGAAAGATCTTCGGTCGAGATATAGAAATTGAAAGGTCTCTTACCGAGACATGGATAGGTCCTCCGAGAGATATTCGGTCGAGACATAGAAACTGAAAGGTCTCTTGTGGATATATAGATAGGTCCATTGAGATCAGGACCTGTACGACTTGGTTCAGTTAGCTTATGAGGCTCAATACTTCTCACCCGAATATTTTTTATTAATAATTTAACTAATATTTTAAATCGATCTATTGGGTATAAAAAAAAATTAAGTGACACAGGATGGCTGTCCTCCACGTGTGCTTGTGTGGTGCCCACATCCAAAATAACTAATTGAAACTAAAATTATCAAATAACATAATAATTAATTCCTGGATCCATCATCCTTGTTCTTGTTGATGTTGAGATGATAGAATGTTGCTAACTTATCTTACACTCTTTTAGCCGGTTTAACCAGTTAGACTAAATTGAATGTGATGAATGAGTTGAGTTTAGATGATAAAAGATTGATAGATTAAACAAATCAAATGATTAATCTATTGTTATTAGATCAAACAATTTGGATGAGACAGCCTATTGACTTGATGAAGCCAATCTATATTGATCATGCTAAATTAGGCTTGTAAATTGAATTAAATGGGCTGTGGTGTAAAATTTTATCTCTGATTTTATTATTTATTATATAAAAAATTCAATTAACTGTTTTTTTTATAAAAAAACTATTTATGCTATTTGGTAGCTATTCCATTCCACTGACCAAACACCATCAATGAATTAAAGCTCTTAATTTCTTTTAGATTCCTTTTACTTCAATTTATATTTAAAAATAATGTGATCGAAGCTTTTAAAATATAATGAAAATGGCATATCCCCAACTTAAGTTTCACATCAAATTTATGGATCATTCCATTAACTTTATATGAAACTAATTAGGACAGGTTAACTACTCCCATTGCTTAAGCTTATAGCTAGTACTTACAACATGGTTCCCTTATTACATATTAATCTAATTTTTAAAACTTGGACTATCGAGTGAACTGATTAATTTATTTGGAAGTATATATAAGAAATTCAATTAAAATTGCAATAGATATAATTGGCTGAATATTGTCTTTGCAAATTGTTGCTCACTTTTGGATGCTTATTGAGTTATCGGATAAATGATAATATTCATCGTGGCCCTAAAATATTGTGAGACAATATCATTAGGGATCCATTTGACTGGTGCCACACAGTGAATTGAATAATTAGTTATGCTATCCATTTCATGAAAGCTTTTGTTTGTTGTTGTGGATTCACTTTAAGAGGTTCAATTTCGACATGGTTGGCATCATGATGCTGTTTAACCTTTGAGAAGAAGACTTTTCTTAAATGAAATGTTTGAGGCTAAATGGGAGAAAGAATAATTAGAAAAAAAATAATGTATGATATTATTTTATTTTGACGAAACTATATTTATCATATAAAATATTTTCATAGTCCCCTTCACTTTTATTATTGAAGTCATTTTGTGAAGTGTGAGTCAAAAGACTGTCTTTGTTGACAAGTACTCACTGTTCTTGAACGCGGAATGCAGAACAGAGCTTTCAGAAGAATAACAAAAGGTTTATAAAGACTGTTCCTATTAGAAGAGGCTTGCTTAATAAGAACTTGTGTGAGTTAATAAAATTTTATTTTAATATTAATTTTATAGATATTAAAAAAATTTAACGACTGTATATTTTGCATAAATCATTTTTTTATTTTTTTGAAAATAAAAGAAAACATATAGAGCCAGTGGTTTGGGTTTGTGTGGTTTGGAGACAATAAGTTAAACCCAGTGCTTCGGATTTGTGAACTATTTTTAAAATTTTAAGGCGTGAATAAATATTATATTGATTAGAATTTGAAAGGCATAAATAATTAACTGCATGAAACAAGTGAGGAATTAATACATAAAATAATTAATGTTTTACATATTTAATGACGCTTCTAAATTAATTGGATGTCAGCGTCGCGGGCCCCACCGTTCCCTTGTGAGAACACGCCACCAAATGATTGTCGGAGGCCGTTGGATTGGATTAGATCAGATCTAATGGTCGGTGAGAGCTCCTCCGATCAGATCTGAGAGAGAAGTTATTCTTCTATAAAACCTTGAACTTGGCTGCTACAGCAGAGAGGGGGAGGGGAGATGGCGATCTGAACTGCTTCCGCACTCCGGCGAGATCGTGAAGCCGCCGGCGATTGTTTTGCGGGCGGTAGGTTCCTTTTTCATCCAGCTAGAATTTTTATTTATCTTCGTTTTTGTTGATTTCTTGATCCGTGTAGATCTTTGTGTTTCAGTTTACAGTCCGCTTCAAAGTGTTTTTTTTTTTTTTTTACAATTTCCATCTCCATCTGATGCGATTCGTATTCGAGCACAGATGGTCCTACTGGCACAAACTTTATTTTGCTTGAAGGAATGCGTGAAAGGATTTGTTCTCTATTTACTTCATCTCGTATTGATGTTTCCTATCCTCTTCCTTCTAAACCTCCATTCCTTGGACCAAGATGCAATTTTGTGTCGGTTATGTTGACTTGTATCGGAGCACAAATTATTCTACTGTTAAAAACAATATTTTGCTTGAAGAAATGCATGAAAGGGTTCGTTCTCTGTTTGATTCATCCCATAATGATGTTTCCTATCCTCTTTCTTCTGAGCATCCATTCCTTGGACACAGATGCAATTTTACGTGGGTTTTGTTGAACATTACTGCTACTGTGCTTTCATATTGTTATTCCCGTGGTTGATTTATTACTCATCGACGGGTTGCATCTGGTCTTTCCAGAGCAATAAGTAGCTTTGCTGCTTTGCTCTTGACTTTGTTACATATATTTGTTCGTTCATTCATAAGCTTTCCATCCCGTTCTGCATCAATTTCCTTAGTAAAGACTATTGTCGATATTTTTTTGAGTAAATTGAATTTTAATTTGACTTTTGAGTCTCTTTAAGTTGACTTAAGAAAATAAGTTGAAATTTAATAGTGGTTATCAAATAAGATACAGAATGTTCAATTTTAAAGATATTTCTAGTTGATCTACCACGTAAAATAAGAAAGATGAATTTATCTAGGGACATTCATTCCTAAGTTTTTGTCACTGACTTATTTGAGATATAAATTATATTGTCAAGCATAATGAACAACAACTTGAGTATACAAAGGTAAATCTGTTGTGCAAGGTTGATTCTTATTGTCAGTGGCACAATTTAGTAATCCGAGTCTTATTGAATATTACATTCAATATGTTACTAGAACTAGAGTCATAAGAATCAAACTTAAGTAAAATATACTTAAAAACAATCATTTCATGGTAAAATTTGGAAAATATGAAGATTTTTAATTTAGACACCTTAATTAAAATAAAAGAATATGCAAACCTTATAATTATCATACTTCTCAGTTGTGATGCAAAGTAATCAGATTTATCAAACTACTTTTTGAAAGTATGAGATTTCCATGAAAACCATGAAGTACGCGAAGTTGATTCAAACCTATGATGACAATTTATTGTCCATGATAGTGTGATAACTGATCAGCTTTGTCATTCTCCCCAATTTTGACAGAATTTTGTCTCTGTCCACAGTGTTCTTCTAGGTGAAGTTATATTTCTATTTATTACTCTTGCCATCAAAGGGCTCATGATTGAATCATCGATGAAGGACAGAGACAAGTGCGTTGACCCTAAGCTGTGGCGTGCTTGTGCTGGAGGGATGGTTCAGATGCCTACAGTGAATTCCAAGGTTTACTACTTCCCCCAGGGCCATGCGGAGCATGCTCAAGGAGTTGTGGACTTTGGCACATCGCGCATACCACCACTCATACCCTGCCGAGTCATTGCAATTAAGTTCATGGCTGATCATGAGACTGATGAGGTCTTTGCCAAGATCCAGATGAGTCCCCTTAGGGATGGTGAAGTGGATTATAACGAAGAGGATGGATTGGATCTTAAAATGAGTGGATTTGGTTCGCAAGAAAACCATGCATCTTTTGCCAAGACATTGACGCAATCAGATGCAAACAATGGTGGTGGATTCTCTGTGCCCCGCTACTGTGCTGAGACCATCTTCCCCAGGTTGGACTACTCTGCAGACCCTCCTGTGCAGACTGTGATTGCAAAGGATGTGCACGGTGAGCCATGGAAGTTTAGGCACATATACAGGGGAACACCTCGGCGGCATCTGCTAACTACAGGTTGGAGTAACTTTGTTAGCCAAAAGAAGCTTGTTGCAGGGGATTCCATAGTTTTTCTTAGAGCAGAAAATGGGGACCTCTGTGTTGGCATTCGGCGTGCCAAAATAGGTGGTGTTGGTGATGGCCCAGAAACCAGGATAGGATGGACTACCCTTGGTGGAAATGGTGGGTCCAATTATGGTGGTTTTGCAGTCTTCCTGAGGGAGGAAGAGAACAAATTGACGAGAAGTTATACTGGTAATTCTGGTCCCTATGGTGGTAGGAAGGGAAGGGTTAAGGTAAGGCCAGATTCTGTCTTTGAGGCAGCAAATCTCGCAGCAAATGGCCAGCCATTTGAGGTCATGTACTACCCAAGAGATAGCACACCAGAGTTTTGTGTAAGGACTGGAGCAGTAAAAGCGGCAACAAGAATCCAGTGGTATCCTGGGATGAGATTTAAAATGGCTTTTGAAACTGAGGATTCATCGAGGATCAGTTGGTTCATGGGGACTATATCTTCAATTCAGGTTGCTGATCCAATAAGATGGCCCAATTCTCCTTGGAGACTTCTACAGGTAATCCCATTTCATGCATTGTCTATACTGGTCTTGAATCTAATGAGTATATTTTATGTTTGACATTGTTATTCTCATTTTCTTTTGCCTTTCTGTTTGACATTGATTAGAAACTTGCGTTTGAGAATCTTTTGATTAAATCTTAAACAAGTTCTTTTATTTATCAAAAAGTAAACTAAGTACAACTTCCACGTCGTCTTTTCTCTTTTCATTTTGGCATTCATTTTATGTTTTCCCACATTCATTCTACGTGTTAGTGTATTTCGATCCTTGATCAACATCTAGTAATGAAACAGTTGAAGGATATCTTTTCAGGAGCTTTATGTCTCTTGGTTTTTAAATTGCTCCACCATGGACTAGTGTTAATATACCATACAAACGTTAGTCTTGCCTTCTAGTACATGGCATCTATGAATTTGATGTTTATCTGATGTTGAGAATATTTCTAGTAACCTAAACTTCACTAGATTTCATAAAAAAAGTTGATACTTTGAAATCTGGCAATTTGACATTCTCCAAATTCTTAGTTTTTTTCCTAGTTAACCATAAGGATGTTTTCAAATGGTTTTACAGGTGAATTGGGATGAACCAGACCTGTTACAGAATGTGAGACGGGTTAACCCTTGGCTAGTTGAGCTGGTCTCAAACATACCAGCTGTACGTCTTGCAAATCTCTCACCGCCTGGGAAAAAACCACGGATTCCCCAGCACCTTTATCTTCCATTTGAAAGTCAATTTCAAACTTCAATGGTCCCCGGAAACCCCACCTTCCCAAAGGACAGCGCTCCTGCAGCCATACAGGGAGCCAGGCATATGCAGTTTGGTCTATCTTTATCAGATCTACACTTTAACAAAATTCCAACGAGTTTGTGCTATCCATCATTTCGCCGGTTTGATAGTGCCACTCCACCCTCAAGAATTTCTGGTGGTGTTCTTGTTGCCAATCCGCCCATTAATGACAATGTGTCATGTTTGCTAACCATTGCTCATCCTTCTCAGAGCCCTAAAGAATCATGTGATAATAAGCCGACACAACTGATGCTCTTTGGGCAGCAAATACTCACTGAACGAGAGGTGTTCCTGAGTAAATTGGAGGAAAATATTGCCCATGATGCTGCTAGAAACAGCTCATCAGATGGAAATATTGAAAAGTCATCAAACAAGTCTGATGGTTTGAGATCTGCACTAACTCAGAAGAGGTCTCTTGAAGCATTCCCGTGTCACAGTGAGCATCAATCTTTGGAGGTTGATATCGAGACTGGGCATTGTAAAGTTTTTATGGAATCAGAAGATGTAGGTCGCACTCTGGACCTCTCAGTCTTTGGCTCATATGAGGAGCTTTATGGAAGGCTTGCTGACATGTTTGGAATCAACAAGTCAGAGATGACCAGTCAAGTACTTTACAAGGATGCGGCTGGTGCAGTAAAACACACTGGAGATGAACCTTTCAGGTTAGGATCTTGATTTTCATTTTAAAACAATTTCTGGAGGTTATTCCATCGTGATATGCACTCTGCTCATGCGTCACTATTACTTAGAAAAACATTTTCTTCAACAAAATTAGGAAGTTTCAAGTGCATTTTTTTCCTTGATTCTCCAACTTTATACATGTTTCTCAAGTCAGTTGGAAAGTATTTTCAACTTGCATTCAGATTCTGATTCCATATCCTAGTTTCTATCTTGCAATAATGGTTCTAAAGACAGCTTATATTTTTACCTTCATCTGTTGCAGTGATTTCATGAAAACAGCCAGGAGATTGACCATATTAACGGATTCCGGAAGTGACAACTCAGCGAGGTAGGGATTAACGAAGCTAGTCAATTGTATAGTTGAATCACCAAAGTTTCTTCCATCTTGATTGCTAAATTCATGTTTCCAAAGCTGCTATGATGTTTAGCTACAGATAAGTAATCATCAACTTCGTTTAGCAAATGGATTATTGACATGTTCAGCTAATTGTTAACAAGCGTAGAAAGCTGATGATCAGTTCTCAGCAAGTAAAATTGGGTATCTAGTTCTTCATCATGCAGGGAGCTATAATTTTATTGCAAGTCTAATTGCAGTGAGCAGTAAATTATGGATAAATCTTGAATGATCGTTGGATGCTGTGTTTTGTTCAGTTATGTAGATATCTCAATTAAAGAAGTTAGTTTTTGAATATTTTGTAGTAGACATAATGTTGAATAGCTTTTGAAAACTGACTTTTCTTGAATAATGAACGCAAGTCATAACTGAACAATTAAAATAGTGAAATGTCCCTGGAAAACAGGATTTGTCGATAGAATCCCTCTAACAACTACGGAGAAAAAAGGAACTGCTTTTATTGAGGAAATGCATGTTTAGCTTCTACGAGTTCCTTATCATAATTTCCTTAAATTTTCTGTTTTAAGAATTTCATGACCTAGGCTGTGTACTCAGGGAGGTGAGAGCAAGGGAAACATAGATTTCAAGACTTCATTTTTTTTTCCTCTTGTTTTTACCTTGCCAAAATCATGCAAGAACAAGAGGGTTGCAGCAGGCTTGGAAGGGCAGTAAGCTGTTAACGGAGTTGAGGAAGTGAGGAAGGCAAGGATCTAATGGCGTATAACATTCATGCTTTGAATGCAATAAAAAATGAAACATTATATGTCTTACAATTATCTAAGTCTAGGACTGGAATAGCAGTCATAAAATAACTCCTTAAATTTCAAATTACAACCGCGCAGTCATATTCTATTTACAATCTAAAGAAAAGCAGCTTTGAGTATTTTTTGGATACTCATTTTATGATAAACACCGTAAAATCCACAAATATCCAACTTAAATTGATAAATTTAACAGATATTCCACAGGTGTATAGATATCTGTCATTTGAAGTCAACTGAACCGAGATTATCAAATATATCTTTCAACTGTGCACAAGATAAATCAATCAATTAAAGTGGGAGGACAAGAATCAACTTTCGATTAAGTGAATAGTGAGAGAAAACTAAGGATTCTATGAACTCCCAGATGCTGAAGGCAATTATCAACATTAGACAAAACATAAGTAAACTCATTGTACAGGGACATATTCCACTTGCTGAAATTGAAGGCATCTGAACCTAATATTCATTAATGCCTGCCTTCACCGTGAGTGAATTGGTCTAATGTTTGAGATTGCATCTACTTGCTAACATCCTAGTAGAGTGTAACCTAACACCCTAAAGCGATAAACAAAGCAAATCAACAAACTCAGAAGATGATTCTTGGTGGTCTTCATATCTCTAGCCGTCTCAGGCTCTCCATTGCAGTAGATTCAGACTCTGCCAGGTCCTTTGCATCACGAGCATCCAGAGTTTCTTTAATTGGGACGGAACTCTTTGGAGGGCAGGCAATGGGAACAACTGAAGGTTCATGCATCTGAACTGAAGGTGATGGTTCCTTTATGTGAACTGGAATATCAGGGGTAGTAACAGGTGACAGTTCCTTCGCCAATGGGATTGATGCCACGATTGTCACGGATTCTTTCAGCTGAACAGGAGTGCCTGATGCATTAACTGATACAGATTCCTTAACTAAAGGAGAGGATGCTAAAGCTGGTGTTCCTTCCTTTGATTGAGATGAAATCACAATAGTTGCAGGTGGGATTGGCGGCGAAGCAGCAAAGACAGGCACAACTTGTCGAATGCGAACAGGGGAAGCCAAGCGGATTTGAGTGTGACCAATACCAGGAGGAGGAGGTGGGCACACCTGTGACGCTGGTGGCTGAATGGGCGGGGCTGAGAAGACTGGCACAGCCGTCCTAATTGTTACAGGAGGTGCCATGCCATGGCAGGACCTATTGAAGTGCCCAACTGGAAAGTATGGTGCTGCTCCTCTAACTGGGAAATGTTGGGGCCTAAAAGTTTGGTACTCACCCTGCTGGTAAGTGGATGTGCGAGTGGCATCTTTTATTCCAGGAGACGTAGCACGGACTCTTGAAGCGGATTTTTGACGGATGAGAGGTAGTATCTTCGATACAGATGGAGGAGGTTGCAATGACGAGAGCCTTTTTTCGGGTTGGATTGGAAACTTCCTTGGAAAAGGAGTTGCATTCGGGTTGTTGGCCATGGCCATCTTTTCCTTTAGGCGGTAGTGGAGAAGTGCTCGGGCAATAGTTATCTGCTCCTGCTCATCGTTGTTTGCCTGCTCATTTGATGAGCTTGCTGACTCCTTTACCACTGCAATGTCAAGAAGTGAAATCCAGTGTTTAAAGTAATTGCAGAAGCTGAATCATATAGCAAATATAAAAGTTGATTCAAATAGTGCCTACTGAAATCCAGTGGCCAGCTAGATATGGATTTATGGGCAAACCGTTTTGAACGTTATAATTCATCTCTACATGCACTTCTGTGATTTGTGTGGAAACCAAAACTTCATAAAATTAATTGATAAAACACCCTTTTATTTTCATTTTGATCAGGAGAAAAGTAGACTACTTGTAGAAACCAACTGTAAAATGCTGGGCAACCAGATACATCATTTAGTTATAACTTACCAGAGGGCTTCAAGTTTATATATATACTCAACTTTACCTGGAATTCCATTGAACAAATACTATCATTTTAAGTGGAGTTCCATCCCCTTGCGCTCTTCACCAAAATTTACCACAATAGGAATGGAAATCATTTGTTGAACTACACTATTCGTCATTGGAGACCTAAAGTGAAGGTGTGAAATGATAACAGTGTCATTGTGGGTTGCAGACGCGAATCTTACACATTGAGGAATAAAATTCCACTGTGAGGGAAAAGAAAGCAATGAAAGAGGTAGATCCACTCCAATATCATCAACTTAAGATATACTGAAAGTTTTCTAATAAATAAACCTAAATGAATATCCTTGCTTAAAAACATAAGAAGACTTTTTTGAAACAGCTAGACTGGTTTCTTTAGCCGGTTAAACCAGGAACCCACAAGAAAGTGTTTGAACCTTTTTTGTTGTTGCTCTGCACACATTTTTTGGTCCAAAGGGTATTAACCATGTAGCAAGACTCCGTTGGAGTCCTGAAGGCTGAGTTCCTTCTCTTCTGGTGTCATGTTTGAACATTTTCAGAGAAGGTTGCATAGCAGAGATTCACCAAGAGCACCTAGAAAACTCCGTAGGTACTCTACTCTTCCAGCACAGACTATAAACAAGCTCATCATAATATCCATGAAAATGATAAGTGTTATTACTCAAGAACAGCCTTGACAAGTAGAAAGGGCAAATTGAGATGATACAAATTAAACTATTCTCCAATGCCTTTGTTATAACAGATTTGATAACTTGAAGAAACTCTTCCATGCACTTGTACATTCACAAAAGCATATCTGCATTATTGAAAACTTACATTGTTTCAGTGAAGACCATGCTGCTAAAGCAGCATTTTTCTCTGCTTGCTTCTTGTTCTTAGCTGGTTCACCTGTAAATGTGATTCCAGCAAGTTCCACAGTGCATGTAAAAACGGGTAGATGTCCAAGACCTGAACGGACTGTTGTATATGAAGGCAAAGGTGCCCCAACTCTCTGGGCAATTTCCTGTAGAAGGTTCTTATAAACTCCCGTCTCATCCTGTGGAGAAACTTATTGAATGAGAAAGAGTAGTGAACATGTCATAGTGTTGCAGAAGGGTAAGCAGCATAACAATTACAAGACAGAAATTTCAGGCCTCCCTGCTGTCTGTGTAGTATTGTTCATGAGGCTCTCGCATAACTTGGAAAAACACCATCAAAGATATTGTATAATCACAAAGAACTACTTCAAGAATGCATGAAACTTTGAACTATGGTTACCAAGCTTCAACAGCAAATGATATAATACGCCATAAAAGCAAGATTCCCATAATGATATTTTTGAAGTATTCTAAATATATTCTGGTGCAATTCCCCTCCAACCACTGAGATAGTAAGGCAAACTGTGTTAGGACTTGAATATTCAAATATCATGTAAGAGAGGAAAATTGATTTAGTATAGCAAAGAGTTAGTGACGAGACGAACGATCCTGCAATGTTTAACCTACTAATCAAGTCGTGTCTTTCCTTTTCTTAATGCAATTATAACTTTTGCAATTCTCAAAGAATAAAGGAATATTTGTAATCCTATCTCAATCGTATATGCTCTAATCCATATTTGATCATCTTTAAAGTCTTTTTCCTCCATAGTTATGCTTTGAAAAGTTGATGCAAGACACCACTGAAAAAAATGAATCAATAGATCCACAAGTAACTCCACCAACATCCATCCAAACACTAGTGCACTCGAACAAAGACAATCTATTGTGGTGTTCCCACTTACCAGCTGCAGTCCACTTGTAGGCACAATTGGTGCAGTTAGTCGTGGAAACCATAGTTCAAATCCACCAGTATCATGTTCTCGCCATTATCATGAAAGGTCAGCTCTTTCAAATTTGAACCACCACCTATCCTATTCCTTCCTACACGCATTAATTGACTACTAATACGCATGGAGTCGGTGCCTTAAATCAAACTTAGCAGCCATGCAACTCGTTAAAATAAACAAATGTATTAATTAGTAGTGCAACGTGGAGTCTTGGTTGGAAAGACATCCCCCATGACAAGAAAAGTTCAAGTGCAAGTGAGAACAGTTGATTAGTTTATATTATGGACAAGTCAACAACACTATAAGACAATTAATTAAGAGACTAACGTAATAACACGACGCCACTAGGTGAAAACCGTGTCCGTGGTTCATTTTCCTCTAAGTGCTAACTGGGAACGGAGAAGACTAACGACGTTGACAGAGATAGCAAGCTCAGCCGGAACCCTCACGGAAACCACGCGCAAAGACAGGGTTTGAAGTGGTTAAACAAATAGTTTTGAGTAAATGAAAACAAAAGGCGGATTTTTTTTTTAAGAGGAGGCCTCCGTCGTCGTTCTGATGAAGTTTGCCTTAACCAAAACCGACCGAAGAAATAAATCCAAAAAAGAGAAGAAAAATCACAAGTCGGATCTTGAAAAGCCTATTCTTTCTCTTTTTTCTTTTCATATGTTCTAAAGAATCTTTCTTACAGTCCAACAGAAACAAATCGACATAACAGAATATCTTGGGACAATTATGTTGATCCCCTTTTTGACTCGAAGAAATTTTTTGAACATATCGAAGTACCTTCTTCTAACTATGGGAATATTTGCGCCTGAAAACCAATGTAATTGCAAAGACAGGAGCAAATTAAAAGAGAGGTTTTCTAAGCCTAATTCCATGAGTCCGAGCCTGGCAAAATCCGTCAGAAAAATAAAAGATTTTTTCCATTTACTCGGGAGTGGATTCAAGCGAAAGGAAAAAAAAAATACGGGCGGACGATGTTTAACTAACCAAGATCCGGGCAGCTAGTGAATGGGAGGGTCCGCGATGGGAGAGCGCGTTGAGCGCCACTTCCGCCGCCGAGTGCTCTGCCTGCCGCAGCGTCAAGCAGAAGCTCGGGCTCTCGAACACTTCCCCATTAAAGTTCACGGTCGCCTTGAACCTCGGCGCGTGATCCAGCCCTTCCCGTATGCACGTATAGGACGGCAGGTTGAAGCAGCTCCGTTGTGCCAGCTC
>JBAMHZ010000031.1:2395129-2409185 GCA_037177395.1 Alpinia galanga
TTTTTTTAGGGTTGATTGGATCCTATAGTATAGTAACCATTGCCTATTAAGGAGGTATTATGAATTCGTTTTTACTAAAAAATAATAATAATAAAATAGTTTTTCATGATAATTCCTAGGAAATCAAATAATGGTTTCTATAAAATAAAATACACCATTACTTCAGAAAAGAGCAATGTACACACATGCGAATCTAATTGCATGGATGACACCTGCTTTAACTTATGCTACATCTTGGACCACAAACATAATCAATTAGATTGTTCATTAATTTTTTCAGAGTACCTATTCTTCTACTATGTTAGTCATTGGTTAGATATAAAGTACTTTTCATAATTTATCTCTTTCATAGTTACTGTGAAATCAGTTGACAGAGATATTGAAAGCGAGTAAATCACATTTTGCACAATAGATCATTTATTAATCATTTGCATTTTGTTTGTTTTTTTTTTAATAAAAAGTTTTAAAAAAAAATGAAATGAAATTGTTCAATAAATTTTATTGAAATACATGCACTGATGCACCTCCTCCATCATTCACATTTGATTTGGAGTGATTGATTTGATTCTCAATGCCATTGATCATCCATAATTTTATTTCTCTTCTCTTACGCAAAAACTAAGATTCGGGACCATTCTTCGATCATTTCGACCTACTTTGAAAGCTTTACAGCTATATCTTTTGACCTAAGTTGCACTAGAAAAGGGAGGCAAGGCAACCATCTATTTGGGCCCTACTCATGAAGAAGAATTTTGAGTTCCGATCTAGCCTTCGATATATACTATTATTTCCTTAACTATTCAATAAAAACAATTTTATGAAACAATTCATAAATTTATGATGGTGATGATAATGATGATGATTATTGTTATTATTGCATCGTGACCATTATAATTGAAGAAAAAAATATAGATAAACAAATTTAATGCGCAGGAGCAGAGTAAACACGTTCACGAAGCTCATGCCGCATTCCGTCTACGCTGTAACTAACTATCAGCGTATTTAATAGATGAACATAAATAAATTATTTATTCACAAAAATACAGTGCGCAATAGTGTATTTTTTTTTAATAAGAGTTTTAATTCTAGAAACAAATTAAACTTGTTCAATAGAATTTATTTATTTATCTTTACTAACCGAGAATTATTTTGGTTAGAGAAACAATTAATTTGTTATCTGGCATTTTGCGGCATTAATCGATCTTAGATTGGAAGTAGGATGTTGCTATCATGGATGTGAGTTGGCTTGTTCTTCCCCAACTCTTATTAGGGTTCCAACGCTAGCTTTAACACATGGATGGTGTACCAAACGATATAAATGAGCTTTCCACATCAGACTCTTGTTTGTTACGTACCTATCTTTCCAAAGGTTGGAACCAAATTAGCGTTCTAAGTCAAAATAATATACTAATGCATAGAAATATTTATGAATACTTTAGTTATTTATCGTTGATGCGGCTTTGGATTTTTAGAGTCCTCCGATGATGAAAGAAAATGAGGACGTATTCTTTTCCAAACTGCAACAGTAGAAGGTGGTCTTTTTCAATTCTTTTTCCTACCAATATTAACACTAAGTCAGACAACCGTCGATTTCCCGGTTAACGACCTTCCGATGTCTAAATTAGAATTTGTCGATAGAAGAATAAGAAGACTTAAAAAAGGAGAATATAAAGGAAAAAGTAGCGAGTAAGAAGTGTTCAACCACCTCCTTTAGATGCCTCTCCTCCCTTCTAATACCAGAGAGGAGGAATCTTTTTTCCCTCGTTTTTTCTTCCCATGATCCCTCTTCTTTTTCTAACGAGAATGTGTCTAATGAACCGCAATTATTGTGGGAATGACAGGTGGCATCACAAAATGTCTCTGTCAAGCCGTTAGAGAAAAAGACATCTTTCTTGTTATAGCATGAGGCATTTCTTAGCTGTCATCGTGGGTAATGAATTTTCTTTTATTGACCATGGGGGGTGGTCCCCTTTATTCTTCCACAATCTCGTAGGAGCAAACTTATAATTATTTTTAGGCGAAGGAACCTTCTGCGGGACCTTCTGTTGAAAAGGACGGGAGCTTTTATGTATCCCTTAGTCGTTTCACTTAGTTCAGGGTCTACTTTCCAACCGAACTAATCTGTCCTAATTCAGGAGGTGGTCTGTTGACCGAGCTACTTTGCCTTAGCTTGAGAATCTATCCACCAACTGAGCTGCTCTGTAGACTGAACTACTTTGCCGACCTAGTCGTTCGATCCTAGCTCGGGAATCTACCCGATTGCTGAGCTGCTTGACCCTGACTCTGATGTCTGTCTGCTAGCCGAGCTACCTGACTTTGACTCGGGTGTTTGTCTGCTAGTCGAGCTGTCTGACTCTGACTCGGGTATCTGTCTGCTAGTCGAGTCTGTTTGCTAGCCGAGCTACTTGACTCTGACTTGTTCTGATTTTTTATATGTATGATATCAATTGAGTCATTCTTATTTAGCTTATTTTTTCACTGACTTCGAATTTGATCATTTTTTTTATATTGTAAAATAAAAATATAGCAGTATTAATCGTCTTGACAAATCAAGAAACTGTGAAAAAAATTGTGCTTTTCCTTTAACAACTCTCCTGAGAATTGGAGGGAATGGCTCTTCAAAATCCTTGCAATGGCAAAAAATCAAAGAAGAAAGAAATGTGAGCATTCTTATATTAGTGGAAGAGTGGTAATTAGCAGGGACTGCAGTGGCAAGCGCGGCAGCAGACAAAAGCCACCAACTTAGACACCACAAGACAGAGGAGGCGGCAGAGCACTGCGTCAACTGGCCGCTCTCTAATTAAAACGCACACACACTTCTCTCTTATTTCAGCTCGAAAAACGCCTTTTTTGGGGAGGCTTCTTTTGGCCTTTCCTCCTCCTCCTCCTCTCACTTCAGATCTGCCCCTCGCTCTCTTCCCTTCTTCTTCCACAGCGCCGCAGGAGGAGGGTGGCCATGGGGTTCTTGTGGGCTGCCCTGCTGCTTCTCCTGGCGAGGTGGGGCGAGGGAAGCGAGTTACGGAATGGGAGCGAACTGGAAGCTGCAAACTATGTGATTTCTTCTGGGAGCCCTCCTTTGTTCGTGGGGCTGACCACTATTCAATCCGCTGTGGACAAGGGAGCTGGTAAGGCTCGCCAAAGCCCTCGCCTTTCTCCGATTTGCTGACTTTTATTTTTTCTTTCTGTGATCCGTGCGCAGTGCGTTGTTTTTTATTTATTATTATTATTATTTTTTTTGTGTGATGATCATTCCTCTTCCGGAGTCTTTATCTCGAAATCAATTTGGCTACGACTTCTTTCGTAAGCGCAAAGAACATTGATTTTCTTGCTGTGAGCTGGTAAAGTGTTGGGTCATGATAGTTTTCCTTCCTTCCGAAAAGATAACATAATTAATTTCTTTCACCTATTTTTCTGAGACTCTGAATGCAAAAAATGTATGTTTGAAAACTTTTCTCTTGAATCGGTTTATCCTTTTATTTTACTGGAAAATCTCCCCCGGAAATGTTGTATTCTTCATTGTCTGATTCGGTGGTTTATCTCTTATTCCAACTCGTTCTTTGTCAGCTGACAATTTTTTCCCCAGTCATTCGGGTTAACCTTCATCAGATTCTTCAGTTCGCCTAAGGACATAATTCTTAAGTAAAATTTGCTTGTGCATCTGAACATATTTTATGTTTGCATCTGTGAAATCAAATACTCGCTGACTAATGGGGAAAAAATAAGAGAAAATACTACGTATACTGAGACTTGCATAACACTGTCAATCACAGTCTGTATATATATTTTTAGGTATTAATGTCAGAGCTTTAGACTAACAATAGAATTAGGAAAACGCCTGATGAAAGACTTAGAACTATACTGATTGTGAACTGGTCATAGAATATTTTTGTCCGGTTCGATTTCCTTGAACAATACATTTGCTTACATTATATTTTCTTTGTAATAAGATCAATGTGATGCACACTAGCCCGTTATTTTGAGGGGCAACTGATTAGCTCCTGGTTTCTGTATTACTTATGAATCCAGTATGCTTGGATGGGAGCCCACCCGGTTACCACCTTCATCGTGGCTACGGATCTGGCGCAAACAACTGGATCATCAATTTAGAGGTGATTTACAAAATCTGGAGATTGACTTTGATTTATGAAGATGCTTCAGTTAAATGCACACTTTGTATTATCTCTGCCATCACACTTTTTTCACTATCCAATCTTCAATTCGAATGCTACTGATTGGGAGCTTCAACTTGAATGCTACCTAGGGAGGAGGCTGGTGTAATGACATCCGATCATGCGTTTATCGGAAGATGAGCCACCACGGTTCATCCTACCACATGGAAAACCAGATGCAATTTACTGGAATACTCAGTGACAAACCTAACGAAAATCCAGGTTCACCTTGGACACACCTTTTCTCTACAAGTGTATTTTAGCCTTTCTTATGCACTCATGATCTGTTCCTTGCAGACTTCTACAACTGGAACAGAGTCAAGATTCGCTATTGTGATGGTGCATCATTTATGGGCGAAGGCTATAACAAGGTTTGTTAAATGTCTGTTTCGCTATTCTACCCACTTCACACAAAAAAGTAAACAAAATAATGTGAATCCGAACGCCTTCATTTATTACATTTTCTTGCCTCACATAAGAATGAGAACTAGAGACATGGATGTGTTGTTTTATGGTTTAGGCTGCTGGCCTTTACTTCCGTGGGCAACGAATTTGGTTAGCTGCTATGGAAGAACTAATGTCACTTGGAATGCGCCATGCTAGCCAGGTTTGCTTATGATTCCACAACATACCTTCAATCATTCCTCTATTTAGCTCTCATACTCTACTCCCAGGCCCTCCTTTCTGGATGTTCTGCGGGCGGTCTAGCAACCATACTACACTGTGATGAATTCCGAGCATTATTTCCAGGATATACAAGAGTCAAGTGCCTGGCTGATGCTGGCATGTTTCTTGATGTGTAAGATTTACTGTATTTTAATTTAAAGGATTCATCAATGCTGCTATACTGTCTTGGATACAAATGGATTCCCTTTCAATTTTTGCTGAATTATCAACATGTCAAATCTAAGTTGTTTATACACATTACAGTGCAAATGTAGCTGGTGGTCACACCATGAGGTCCTACTTTAGAAGTGTAGTGAAGTTGCAGGTAAACATATATTTCCATATTATTTTGTCAAATAAGACTTTTGTTATGTTGGTTGAGATTTACCATGCATCTTGGTCATATGCTGTATCATGAGACCTCAAAATTTCACTTAACCATTCTTACCATAAAATTCTATCAATCAAGGGTGTCTGGAGGAACTTGCCAAGAACATGCACTGCTCACATGGATGCAGTTTCGGTGATGTTGCTTTTGACACAACTATTTATTTGATGGAGAATAAAGATGTGAATTTCTCATGCTCAATCTCTCTTCCTCTTCTTTTGCAGTGTTTCTTCCCAGAAAATATTGTTCAGAATATTCAGACTCCATTATTTGTGTTGAACACTGCATATGATGTGTGGCAGGTCATTTTCTTTTCTATCTTTGTGATTTTGTTCACTCGGCTTTGCAGACAATCACGGTTAGGCAGATTGCTGGTCCTTGGATAGCGACAGGTTCGTATAACATTGATCTGCCTGTTTTTCTGACAAATTGCCTCCTTGGATTTCCAGTTACAGCAAAGTTTAGCTCCCAAAACAGCTGATCCTAATGGTTATTGGAGAGAGTGCAAAATGAACCATGCGAATTGCAATGGATATCAAATGCAATTCTTGCAAGGTTCTATCACCTCATTCCCCCTTAAATCAGCTTGATAATCAATGCAAGATTCAATATTGTCGTGCAAATGCAGGGTTTAGAAATCAAATGATAAATGCAGTTAGAGACTTCTCCGGGCTGGGGAAAAATGGCTTGTTCTTAAATTCTTGTTTTGCTCACTGTCAAAGCGAGAGGCAGGATACATGGTACGCGAGTAACTCCCCGCTTCTTGGACACAAGGTACTATTCATAAACATCTGCCACCGTGTTCAATATTTCCTATAAGTTCAGACTGGATCCCTAACATTTTCAGTCAGTAACTATTTTCCCATAACTAGAAATAACTTTTAGACACAAATAGTTCTCATGAACATGAATCTATCTGATACAGTTGGAAATGTTTGATACGCAGAGAATTGCGACCAATGTGGGGGACTGGTTCTTTGAACGGGTTCAAGTGATTGCAGTAGACTGTGCATACCCTTGTGACAATACCTGTCATCATATTGTTTTCAAGGGGAGTCACTGAATGAATTGTTTTCAGTTTCTTCCTCTAATCATTGTCGCCATTGCCATCCTCATTGGCTAATTTGTCAATGTTAGGAAATATAACACAAGAAGAATAAAAACAGACGATGCGCGAGTGCAAGTGCCTCACTTGCTAGTGATTCAGAGACAAGGCAATACAGGTTCCCTAAGAGACAATGTATTCCTTTATTTATAAAATTAATCAGACAGATCATTTGATGTTCTCTATCATTCATGCGAAGAAATATGTCATTAATTTGGCTGTTATTCTTAAGGTCTACATGTATTGGTACTGCTACCTATAAAATTTATGTTCTCTACGATTCAGATGAGCTTGTCCAAGACGTCTCTACCCAAGGACATGCACGTTGTATTATTTAATACGGGAATAAGACAGAGCATAAAGTTAGGCAGACATTATTGACCCTTGAGCTGAAGGGCGTAATCCTGAAGCCAAATGAATGGTTAATGTGTCTACGTACCGGTGCTTTCTGGACCCATTAATTCAATAAGGTTGACGCAAAAGTCAATGAAATTAACTTCAAACGTGAATTTAGAGCGGTTTAGAATTCGGATAAGGTAGCAAGCCGAGGTGATCTGCTTGCCAAAGATTGAGATTGAGCTCGGAGCCGTGTAATCTCGACGGGAAACATGGCCGGAGCGACGCCAAGCAGCAGCTCCTGTATGCCACCGCCAGCTGCGGTCATCGACCGCACCCTCCACGCCCTCGGCTTCCGTTTCACGCACATCTCGCCGGAAAAAGTCGCCGGCCGGCTCAAAGTCACCGAGACATGTTGCCAGGTCCGCAGAAGAAGAACAAACTGTTCCTAATCCCTTTGTTTCTCTGTTTTCCATAATTCGTAAGCTGCCCTGTTTGGTTCCTTAGCCGTTCGACGTACTGAACGGCGGAGTGTCGGCTCTGGTGGCGGAGACGTTGGCGAGTTTGGGTGCATACGTGGCATCAGATTTCCGGCGAGTGGCCGGCGTGCAGCTCTCCACCAACCACGTCAGGGCGGCTCTGCTAGGGGAAGAGGTGGAGGCGGAAGCATGCCCAATCCATGTGGGCAGGACAATCCAAGTAAGTAAAAATTAAGCTGGTTTGATCTCCTCTTAAGAATTTAGTAGAGTTTGCAAGAAGCAGCCTTTCCAAGTTTCGATCTGCAAATTGAAACTTGGATTAGTTGCAATTTATTACCACAACAAATAGATCAGGCACATCTTTTTGGTTCTAAAGGGTATTTCAACTAAATCCTTCTTCGTCGTTGCCTTTATTTTTTAGTATCCCATAACGTTAAAGTGACAGTGAAGTAGATGAATACCTTGGTAATGTGTTGGTTGTTGTTGGGAAGGTCTGGGGGGTGCAGATACGGAAGATAGACGACTCAGCTTCAGGGAGCAATTTATTAGTCTCAACGTCAAAGGTCACAATCTTATGTCATCGGCAAGTTTCCCAGGCGCACAAGGATTACGAAAACACTATCAAGAAGTATGCGAAGCTGTAATTTTCTTCATTTCTCTTGATTTAAAAATACTTTCTTTGTTTCTTGCTAAACTGGATTTACGAGAAAGTAGGGCTTGTAATGTTCGCGAATAAATTTTATATTCGATTCAATAAAATTTGTAAACAATTATACAAAATAAACTAGCTTAACTATTACTAAGCATAGTTTATTAAACTTCATGAATAAACAAGCTTGAACAGTAAATAAATAAGAACACAACAAAACTTATCTACTACCTACGAGAAAGAATAATAAGTACTTATCGAAACCTTCGAGAATCATTATCTAGTGTAGCGTTGAAACAAGCATCAGTTGATTTGGGGTTGTGGCTGGAACATTCTGATTTCAGTGCGATCAATTGATTATCCATGGAACCTTGCTCGTTGCTGATGCATAAACCTTTGTTTATCAGCTGTGGAGGAAAAAAAAAAGGATAACGCCATGCCCAGCAGTAAACAAAAGAGCTGCGATTCCGATACACCAAATAGCTTCAACTCGTCACGAACTGGAAACACAGGAATAAACTGCAACTGAATTAAAACCATGATGGTGTATGAGAATAAATAGGGAAAAGAATTGTTTTTTTTTCTATCCGATAATATCCATCTATCAAAATACATCGACAAAAAGAAAAACAGAGAAAAATTGTTCTTAGATAAAATTTCAACGTAACTCTGTCAAGGAGAATTAGGTTCCTCCATTTCATATTCATATAGGAACTACTGCTGCATTTTTATGAGAGAATTATATATGTTAAACAATAGCAAGAGAAAATTTCAAGAAATCCGTCAGCAGCCTAAAGAAGATCTCCGTGTAAACACATAGAGAATGGTGATGCTAGTTTTATCAAGACGAGTCCTGCCAAACTGACGGTGCTAGAAGTTGAAACGTGTTCTTCAAGTATCATCCTCTTGGTAGGTTTGCTGTGAGGGACACAAGCCACATGACTGTTGGTGGGTGTCAATAAGTTCGTGGAGAAGAAGGATCCAACTACATGCTTCTAAGTTCTACCACTATTCCTAACATGAATGCCATGGGAAGTCAAGAAGGACAAACTTCATGCTTATCCCTGTTCTTACCATGTCTATGAATGCTATAGAAAGGGTTGCTGTCATTGGCGTAGCTTGACATCAACCCAACAAAGGCAGTTGATTTTGATTCTTCATTTAGAGAGTAATCTTGTATACTTCATTAATAAGATTCTCCCATGATTAGTTAGGTTTTCCTGGTACTCATTCTTCCCTCCCAGTGCCACCTCTCAATTCACTGTGTTGGTTCAGATTTGCGGTCGACATTCGCCTTGAAATTTTAGTCCCGTCACAGTAATTAAGGAGAAAAGTTGCGGGTATTTCCGCGAAATCGCTCTGATTCCGTTTTTGATTCGCTTTTGCAGCGATCCTCGTCTCCGTTCCTTTACCGAGGACCGTCCATTTGCGGGATGGGCATCACGTGATTCGTGCGTAATCTGATGTACGGCTTAGGTGGAGGGGATGAACAACTGCTGTTTTATAAAACGACCCCCTATGCCTGCGATCCTCTTAATTGCCTGCTAAACGAGACGCGAGAAGAGCAAGGGAAGATGGGAGCGCTTTCAGATTCGCGCTCGGAGGCCTTCATTATGGAGGCGCAAGAGGGGGTGCAAGGGCGGGGCGTGAAGATCTTGAAGCTATTCGGTGTCAGAATTATCGGAGGAGAAGCGAGAGGAGGCGGCGAAGGTATGGGGGAGGTCGAGGAGGATGAGGAGATGGAGGAGGAGGTGATGAGGAAGAGCTCAAGCATGGGCAACCTGGTCTCGTGCACCTCCACGGCAACGGTTTCTGATCATGGCCTCGATCAAGGGTACCACTCCGACGGCGGCCTCCTTCCGTCCCCGAGCGGGTTGAGGAAGAAAAGCAACGAGAGAAAGAGAGGTACGTCGAAATGGCCCCTTTTGTTTCAGAAATCTTCTCGATTTACTTCCATACCATATCTACTGCCTACGTGGATTTGGGGCAGATCATCTATCTGTTTGTAGAAGGAAAAAAAAAACATCTTGATCTACTTTGCTTCTATTATATTATGTGGATATATCTGGCGAATCTCTTGAACTTAGCGATTTCTTATCCATTTGGTTATATATATCTCTTTTTGGTTACAAGCTAATTCATTAATTGCTCGCATTCTCACAGAAGGATTAGATACAATAATCGCTTGTTTGGTGCTACCTGTTGATATTTGTGTTTCCTTGTCGCAGGATTGGGTTGGTAGAGTTATTATCTGAAAACCTAATACCTCGTTCTTACCTTCTCTGCATTGACTTATTTACCTCACTTTTTGAAAATTTAGATACATGCAATATTCAGAATCTCCCTAACTATTTACCTCTTTTTTTTTTTTTTGACCTGGGTACATCTGCAATCGACCAGATGGTGAAATTCTCTGATTTACATTTCAATGCCTCATCTCAAAACTAATACTACAAAATCTACTCGTGTGTTAAATTGTTAACTGATCAGGTTATCCACTTAATAAAATCTGTTTCTTTTTCCTTGTTTTTTTTTTGTTGGCATATATGGTAGTAAAGCCTTCAGTTTCAAATCTAGACCATGGAAACAACTTCTTTGTTCTTGGTGTTACTAACTTTGCAGTTGTTACCTTCTTGCTTTACTGTTTAAGACAATGGTGGATTTTCATCATCAACATATAATGGTGGATCAGCACAAATATTTTTTTACATGACAGAAGATACGATCACCTATAATTTTGCCACACGTGCATTCTGCTGGTTCTTGTAAATTTCGTAGCATGCTCTTCATCATCAAACACTAGATGCTCCAACATAACTATCAGTGCATACCCTCGCTGCTTTTCATGATTAATTTTGTTTCTTTTTTTTTTGGTTCCTCGTTATATTTCTCATAGATGCATTGTTAGAGCGAGATATTCTTGGTATACACCTGATGTCCTGCAAAATTCTCATCTTTACTATGAAAAAAAAAAACAATGATCCGATGTAGCATCTCCTCTTCTAACTCTCCCAAGTTTCAAAAAATATAATGATTTGTCCTTCAGACACTCTGGTATATCTCATTCTCCTAAATTTTCATTGGTGTTTTCACATGCTGAAGTACTGCGTTCCTTTGGAAGATGCACTGGCTCACTTTTTCTTTATAAATCTAAGAACGAGTTATGTTCTTTCACAGGGATACCTTGGACAGTGGAGGAGCATAGAACTTTCCTGATTGGGCTCGAAAAGCTAGGGAAGGGGGACTGGAAAGGGATTTCTAGGAAATTCGTCACAACTAGAACTCCAACCCAAGTTGCTAGCCATGCTCAGAAGTACTTCCTTAGGCAGAATAATACTGGAAAAAAGAAGCGTCGATGCAGCCTATTTGATGTTGTGGTCAACGATAAAGTAAGCCAGAAGCATTTCATTTGTTACACTAATTTCCTGATCCATGATTTATCTTTGCAGGTTTCTACCACTGAAACAGCTCCTCTATCATCTGCAAAGGAAAATAATGAAGATAAAGAAAACAATAGTCATCTCAACCAGGACAATAACTCTGTAGTTTTCATATCAACATACTCTTTTACTGTTTTTTTCCCCTCAAAATGTTATATCTATAAAAAAAAATTAATTGATCAACTTCAGATGAATTAGCCATGACTCATTGTCTCAATATTGAAATTTATAATCTAATTAGTTGAATTGTTTTCTCATTTCTAGGTGAGTTTCTCAAATAACTGGACAACTGGCATGTCATCTATGGCTGGAGGGACTACAGATTTTCAAAATGTTACAAATCAAAGCAATGCTACCAATTTCCTTACTAGTCCCGAGGTACGCTTAAAATATTTGCAGTCTTTCCATTCTCTTCACGATTAATCAATTCACAGGAACATCTTGTTAATCACAATCTAATCCCAGAGGAAATTTGGATTGTGATCAGGTTGTTATTTCTGGCCACTCTCACATTTTGGGTATGCCACCAACCAACATGCCAACTCAACATTTCGTCAAATTGTCTTTGTCATCGTACCCAAGTGGTCAAATTCACTCTTCATCGACCATCCCAACAGAGGCCACTGATTTGGAGCTCAGGATTGCACTTCCTCAACCTCACACCCTCACTAAAGTGCCTGCTCATGGTGCTGCTGGTGCAATAAGAGTCATCTAATAAGTTGTCTACTTGCACTCCTTATTGTATTTCCATTACATAGACAGATAATTATCCTATAAAACTCTGCTATAATTGCAAGTAGCATTTCTTTCTTTCTACTTGTGACTACAATAATTTCTAGCTGTAATCTATCTGTATGGTCTTTTGTATTTCTGCAACATATTGGAAAGGGATGAGTGGTGCTCACCGAATAGAAGTGGGTATAAGTTGCTTTTCTTTCTGCTTGTGGAGCATCACTACAATAATTGCGGCTGTGTGACAACATCTGTCATTAGTGTCTCTTTGTTCGTTGTTTGCCATCTTGTGCAACAGTAAAGGTTGAAACATTTTGTGGCTCATGGCTTCTGGTGCACGATACGAGTAAGATGCTTTGGAAAAATATGGGAGGGTGATGGAACTGCTCGGTGAGAGGCCAACTACCTGCCGTGTTATTTCTTTAAGATAGCTACATTTCTACTAGCTGATAAGGTTTCTTGTGAGGTTGTGTTCACATCCTTAAATTTGTCAGTCGGTATTTCCAGTGCAGGACATTGAGTTGAAAATAGACCCGTTGTATGAAGGGCTTGTTTTGTTGACTGTTTGAATGGTGTCAAGTGAATCCTTTTAGAGGGCTATACATAACTCTTCTTTCTTGTGTCTGTGTAAATATTCCATTGTTAAACTTAAGATTTCGCTTATATTCCCATTTTGATCTTTATTTCTTGAAATGGTAAAAATGATTATTAATATTTAGAAGAGATTTGTGCATTTAAAAGAATATATTATATTTTTCTATGAAATTATTGTTTTGAAAAGGTATTCATGTATTTGCCCCTATTTTTTCAATGCTAGGGCTTTATTTGGTTCATAAACATTTGAAATTTTAAAATTTAAGTTTTTTTAACAAAAAAAAAAAATACAATTGGAAAAAACAGAGATGTTAATGCCACATATTTAATTTTTCCCTTTAGTTTTAAATTCATTTTCCAAAAATAAAATGTTCACGAACCAAAATCTAAACTTCAACATAATTATGAAGTTTATAAATAAAATAATTGTGGCGGAAATTAATGCTCAATCCCGTCCCTCTACTTTTTGTTATTTTATACAATTTTCTACTTCGATTATTTGAATAATTTGCACAAAGATTGTTATGGGCAAATTATTTCTTGTTCATGATAATAATTTAATTTTTCTTCCTCAGCGAACTTAATTAATGGCCATGCTTTTTATTTAAATTTATTTTTCAGAGGTAAATTGTGAGATGATCATGTCAGAATCATGAGATGCCAACTAAATGAATAGTGAGTGTGGCTTACTACTAGAAAATGGATGTGCTAATATTATATTTTTCCTGGTAAAATATGATATCTTACTTATCTATAATTAACAAATAATTTATTTAAAGAATGATTTTTTAGAAGAAAAAAAAATGATCCAAAAAGAATGACAAAATTAAATGGTGCGACAATATAACAATTATATTTATTTATGTACTCAAAATTATGATAATATAAAAATAAAAATATGTTTAAAGAAATTTAATATCTCTATTTGTACTTTATAGTATATTATTTTCAAAATTTATCTTTATTTATTATATTTTAAAGAAGATTAAGTCAAATTAATTTGTGTTATTGAGCAATGTCAAATTCGAATGTCGTAATTTCCACCAATATGTAAGTATGACTTCAATAGTTTTTATTTTCTTCGTATGATTCGGAGAAAACAGTAACAGGCTTTAATTGTCGCCCAACTCAACCCACTAAAAATCCAGTCTGTTATGCCGAAACAAAGCCCCGATTTCAGTCTGTACTACTACCGTCGCTGAGTCGCGATGAGGTCCTATCGCGCACTCCGTGGCTCGCTCCTCCACTCTCAGTTCTGGCTCCCGAGTACTTTCCTCCCTCAGCGAAGTCATGCATATCCCTATCCTCATCGTCCCTCCAATCTTGCTCGGCGGCTCCACCTCTGACCCATGGATCCGCGGCGATCTGTCGGAGTAGGGGAACGGCGGTGGTCTTCGCTAGGGCCGCTAGGCCGGAGGAAGGAGAGGCAGCCATCGTGATCGATACTGCTGGTGAGAAAGAGGAGAAAGTTTCCGAGTTGGAGAAAATAAATAACATA
>JBAMHZ010000031.1:2409285-2431916 GCA_037177395.1 Alpinia galanga
AGCGACGATTATAAACTAACCGTCGCTAACATAATTAATATTAGCGACGACATATTATTTATCCGTCGCAAATATAAAATAATTTTCGACGAACGTGTAATTGGTCGGTAAAACGGACTATTAGCGACGAACTATATATTCGTCGCTAATAAATCGTCGCTATTTTATTGTTTTCTTGTAGTGAGAAATCTTTTGACTTTAAAGTTGACATTCTAGATTTTAATGGATGAAATGATTCGAATGAGTTCATAGATTGACTCAACTCTATTGAGAAGATCTTTTGATTCTGAGAAATTTTAGAAGATTACAAGTTGAAATTTGTTGCTATCAAGTTGAAGAAATATACATCTATTTAGTAGGAGCACTTAAAAAAGCAATGAGTTCGTAATGGCAAGTAAAAGATTAAGACGTGAGACAAAATAAAAAAGGAATTGCACATGAAATTTTTGCTAGATAATTATCGTCAAGATATTTTTCTCAAATATCACAATTTCAAGTAAAATAATTCATCCATGGAAGAGTATATTGCTGAATTTAAGAATCTCAAGATGAGATGTGATATTTTAGAGTCAAAGGAGTAAACTATCACTCAGTTTTTTAGAGGACTTAGATATGAGATTGAAAATGTTGACTAACTGCAATCCCACTATTTGACCTATAATAATGTAAGCAAATTGGCTCTTAAGGTGGAAAAATAACAAAAAGACTCAAATCAATTTGATAGTCGTTTCTCTTCAAATGATAGTGCTTCTAACTGAGGGAGTGCCTTTACATCAAAGAATACGTCAACATCAAAAGATGCAAAACAAAAGGTTGTTGCCAGCAGCAAGGAGAACAATGCTAATTTTGTTAAATCAATTGGTTCTAACAATCAAAGGATATATATTTTAAATGCATAGGTTTTGGACACTTTGTCGTAGATTATCCAAATCGCAAGATTATTACTTTGAGGCAGCCCTATCTATGATGAATCTGATAAAGATGAAGAAATTACTCGCACATATCATGAAGAATCTTTGGTGGTACGACGTAGCCTCAATGCTACTTATGTTTAAGATCAATCATGGCTTTGCAACATCTTTCATGCTAGGTGCACTTTGCATGGTAAAGTGTTCAATGTTATCATTGATGGAGGAAGTTGCAAAAATATTATGGTAGAGAAGCTGAAATTAAAGATTGAAAATCATCCTCAACCTTACAAGTTATCATGGCTTTGTAAATATAAGGAGCTGATGGTAACTCAAATATGTCATTCAATTTTCTATTGGCAATAAGTATAAAGATGAAGTTTGATGTAATATTATTCCTATGGATGCTAATCATTTGTTTCTTGGTTCGTTGGTCAACTTTGACAATTTGATAGGAAAACTCGTCATAATGGTTTCAAAAATATTTATAGTTTTGTTAAAGATGGTGAGAAGATTATTTTGGGATCGACCAAGATGAAAAATATTCTTAAACCTTTAAAGGGGGATGGAAATAATTTATTCTTCAAATCTCAAGTGGAAAAGACTATTTGTAAATCAGTTAGGGCTTTTGCATTGATAGTTTTGGAAAGAAAGATAAATTATCCCTTCACAAGTTCAACGTCTTCTCTAAAAATTTCAAGATGTGGTGTCTAAAAAAATTACTAATATGGACAGTTCTTACTCTTCAATGGATTTCTCTTCAAAGGCCAAAGTGAACTACTCAACAATGCTTAAAAATATGATTTAAAAATTATGCTTACTACACATGTGCCACAAATTATCTTTCTTTGATACAAGAAGGCTTGGGACAGCAAAGGGCTCTTGCTTCCTTGGACAAGACCTTTAGCCAAAAGTTCTCAAATTGCCTTTGTAACTCTTAATGTTCCTTAGGACTCATTCTATAAGTTGCCTTTTTTGGAATTGAAGTGTAAGGGACTAAATCAATGTATTGTTGAATATTTCACTTGGGAGGAAGTGAACTATTCCGTTGAAGAGAAATCAATGCATTGTTAATTTCAAGATGTGGTGTCCGTATTCGTGATTCACAATGGATTTCTCTTCAAAGATAAATGTCTATGTATTCCTTATTGTTCTTTAAGACATGCCAATGACATCATCGATGAAGCCCATAGTGAAGGTCTTGCTAGATATTTTGGTAGGGATAAGACTCTTACACTTATTCAAGAGAATTTTTATTGGCCACATATGGACCAAGATATCAAAAAATATATTGAAAGGTGCAGAATTTGTCATATTGCCAAAAGTCATGACCAAAATACTTGATTATACATGCCATTACCAATACCAACAAATCTGTGGGAAGATTTAAGTATGAACTTTGTAGTAAGATTACCTCGCACTTAAAGGAATAAGGATCCCATCATGGTAGTTGTTGATCGATTGCTATCTATGTAGTTGATCTTTATTTTAAAGAAATTGTAAGACTTCATGGTATTCCAAAAACCATCACATCGGATTGGGATTCAAAGTTTATGAGTTATTTTTGGCGCACAATTTGGTGAAAGATTAGAATTAACTCCAATTTAGTTCCTCTCACCATCCTTAAATTGATAAACAAATGGAGGTAGTGAATAAGAGCCTAAGAAATCTTCTAAAAAGTTTAGTTGGCAAAAATTCAAATAAAGTTGCCTATAATCAATCTATTAGTCAAACTACTGATCAAAATCCTTTCTAGGTTGTATACAGAATTAATCCAATCACTCCATTGAATTTAACTCCCATTCCTATCACAGTACATCATTTTAGTGAAGATGGAAAAAAATATACACAGTACATCAAGAAATTGCATGAGCAAGTTTAGCATGAGATTGTTAAGTAAAATGAAAAATATTAGACAAATGTTAAGAAGCATGAAAGCAATCAATTTTTAGGGAAGAAGATTTGGTTTGGATTCATTTAAGAAAGGAGCATTTTTCTTGTAGTTGACATAACAAACTGTAGCCTCTAAATGATGGTCCTTTAATATATTGAAAAAGATCAATAATAACACTTCATAGATTGAATTGTCCAGTGGTCATGATGTTTCTTTAACTTTTAATGTTGCTGACCTCTCTTCTTATATTGCTGATGAACCCAATTTTGATTCGAGGATGAATCTTTTCAACTGAAATAGAATGACACAAAAATGTCATAGCAGATGTCTCAAATTTTATTAATAACTTTAAAGATTATTCTGCTTTTATTGGGAATGAATTACAGGATAAGTCATATATTATTAGAAAGCAAGGATGTCTAGTTTTCAACAACAACAAAAAAGTGCTAAAAAAATGATATTCCTATAATCGAAGTTATGGTTATTGTAATCGAAGTCTATTAGACTGAAAAAACTACTAAGATATTACTTCAGAATTCATATTTTTTGGTACTCACAGGTTGACCAAACTTTAATGTCTTTTTATGTTTTATTGTTAAACGTATTGTTCATGTTTGCAAGTTAATTTCTAAATTACTTTTAGGTCATTCTGTTCTAGCACAATGTCAAATTTTATCAACTTGTGCAATATAAATTTAAGAGTTTTAAAATTTTGGAGTCACAAAAATATGTTTCCATGTAAAGTCAATAATCTAGCAAACTTCGTTGTGTTTGAAATTTATACTAAAAACTTAAAATACAAATATGCAATTAAATGTGGATCAGTATAAAACTAGAGTTGTAAATTAGATGTACACAAACAAACAAATTTGATATTATTTTAATAAGAATTCAAACACAAGGAAGCATAATTAGTTAATTAAATTGGGATTAAATAATTTATGAAGAGACACGTAGATAGCTCACGACGAACTTGAGTTACCCATTCAAGGAAACAAATTGCAATTTAGAAGTGAGTCATCTTATTTCCAAAATTAAATATATTCAAAGCAAATTAGTATTGTTGGTGCAATCAGTCTCTAGGATTTCAATTTTAACAATATACATTTGTTTTGTGAAGGGTCGGTCCAAACATGATTAAAATGTTTAGATATGAGCTAAGAGTGAAAGTCCTAGTCGATCTGCAGGATTAAACTAGGCAGATGAAAAACCTAATAGGTCTGTACTAAGCATATAGAAAGTCCTCATAGGTCTGTAGAATCAGACTAGGTAAGTAAAAGTCTTAGTAGGTCTATGGAATCGGACTATGCAAAAGAAAGTTTTATTAAGTCTGTAGGATCGAACTAGGCAAGTGAAAGTCCTAATAGGTTGATAGGACCGAACTAGATAAAGAAGTTTTAGCATGATTGAGGATACCAGGTGAAAGATTTATGATGGGTTGACATGGGTTAAACATCATAAAAAAGCCATGGGAGTTAAGGATCACAGGTTAAGTAGGAATCTGACTAAGGGTTCTGAAGGAATATTGAAGTCAAAATCAAACAATTGGAAACCTGTCATTACTACTTTTTATATGCTATGCTAACTTTGTGATGCAGGTATAATTCAGGCGATTGGAAGAAATCTAGATGACTAGGCTTGATCCAGGTGACTAGAAGAGTAATTCAGGCGACTGGACTTGATCTAGACACCTGGAACAGGATAAAAGTCTGGCTCCAGCAGATCAGATCAAGACTCAACTGGAGGCGCCTAGAGTAGAACTGTCAGTTTGGGTTAGCCCCGTTGGGTTGCCCTCCCCAAATAATTTAAGCGGGTTGGGTTGAAATTTATCAACTCAAGTCCGCCGCGGGCCTAAAAAGATCAACCCGCATGGGTTGCGGGTTAAGACGGACCAACCCAAGCCCGCCGCGGGTTGGCCCGCGGGTTGAAAAAATTAAAAATTATAATTTTCAATTGAGATATAATGATGCAACATGTCAAGTCTAAAACAGAATCATTCTGTACTTGAAAAAGAACATACAATCTTTGATCACAATGGTCAATAAAATCCAACTGTAGAAAGTGAGACGAGATTGATAGAGAAGAGAAACTAAGAGAAATTTTATTATTAGAAAGTAACAAATTAGAGATTTGAAGAAAAGAAAAAAAATAAAATACTAAACATATAACACACTCTATGTTACTAGAAGAGTAGAGAGAATATTAGAATGACTTTCGTATGCACTATAAAGGATCAAATGTTATAAATCAAATTTGATGAGAATAAATTTTTTTGATATATAGTAAAATTATGGCCCGCGGGTCGGCCCGCCTAACCCGTAACCCGCCTTGGGTTGGGTTGGGTTGGAAATTTTTCAACCCGCCGAAATGGCGGGCCGACTTATTTCTATCCGCTAAATGTTGGGTTTACGATGGGTTGGCCCGCCCCGCCATGGGTTGGTCCGCTTGACAGCTCTAGTATTGATTGGAGTTGAAAAAAAATTTGGTGCTAAAATGACATCAAATTGGTGTTGGAAATGCACCAAATTGAGTTTCTTGGTTGGAGATGGTCTAAGTCGCGATGAGGTCCTATCGCGCACTCCGTGGCCTCGGCGTCACTCCTCCGCTCTTTCTGACTTTCCGAACGCTCTCCTCCATCGGCGAAGCCATGCATATCCCTATCCCTCCGATCTTGCTCGGCGGCTCCGCCTTTGAGCGGCTAGGCTGGAGGAAGGAGAGGCGGCCATCGTGATCGATACTGATGGTGGAGAAGAGGAGAAAGTTTCCGAGGTGGTGGGGGTTGAAGAGAAGCCGCACAGGAAACCTAGGGTGTTAAAGTGAAGGAGAAAAGAAATAATAATTTGACTTTTAACCCTTTTTAATTATTCTTATTTAAATATTATTCTATTTGTGTTTCTTAGATTGTTGAAGTTCATTTTTCTCCACTTCACTCTAATTTGGGATGAAATGAAGCAGAGGAATCAGCCCGGCATGGTGCACTGCAGTTTGATCCTCTGAGAGGACATTCATTAAGGGATGACTGCAGGGCTAAAGCTGTAAAAGCTTCCTTAAATTACCAAGGTAATTGGTAAAGATCCGAGACTTTGACCTCTTCCAGTTCAATTGTTAAAGGGGTAATTATGTAGAACTATAGGTCTGGATTGACTGGTTACACTTTTAGTAAATCTCTTTACTTCATTTTCAGGTAAACAAGATAAATAGTCAATTGTTTTCGTCTGTTTCCTTCCCTGTTTTTTCCCTCCTTCCATCCTCTAAACATTAGTGCCCAAGGAGGATAGAATTGCAAGCTAATTGAACTTGTTATCTTTTTGGGTTGAATGAAATTATATTTTATTTGAGGAAATTTGAGGATTTGACAATTTTTTGTATAAAAAAAATGGCAGAACCTTTTTGTTATCTCATTTTTTTGGATAAAATTTTTTGTTAGCTGAGTTGACAATTTTTTCATCTCATAGAATTGTTGTTTTTCTTTTTACCAAAAGAAAAAACACTTGGACAAAAGTACCATTTATTTTGTTTGTGAGATTAATAGGAAGTAGCATTCAAATGATACGAAAGGATCTCACCACGCCAAACAAAATGAGATCCAGACTTCATGAGGTTTTGTTCCGATTAAAGAAGTCATAGCACCTCCACTGAATGATTGCCATCACTTGTGCCACTATAAAGTTGTTTATTTAAATGGTTGAAGTAATATGCCTTTCCTTCTAATAGATTTATTGCTTACAGTATCTTAAGGTGTTAAAAAATGAACGCAAGTTTTTCTTTCAAAGAAAAGCTCCGAACTTCAATTACTTTCATTTCAGGATATTTTTAAATTGTTGCTCCATAGTTGGGACTAATGCATATGCATGATTTGTTGCTTTGCTGTCATTTCACATGAGGCACCGAGGTCACTCATTGTAGTATTTAATCTATGTTGACCATCTATTGTTGATCCAAAAATATGCTTGAAAATATTCATGTGTTTTTACAAGATAAAAATACTGGCTCACCATGCCTTAAAATCCCTGGAACACTTGACATTTAGCAAAATAAACACAAACTGCATCAATGAGCTTATCCTAAATTTCATAGTACAATTGTTAAATGTTTTTTTTTTAAAATCCATTTTTTGATAATCTCGGTGCTATTGAATTTGAGATGCAGGCACAGCAAAAGTTGAAGGAAGAACGTGATTTTATTATTCATCAAAAGGGAATTGGTTAGTCATGTTCTTTCGTTCGAACATTTAGTGTTTAATAAAAGATTTTTTTTATTCCCCTTCTGTCAAGCGCATTCTTCGATATCTCATAAATGATGTCAGACTTTGTGAATAACTTCTTATCATAAATTATGCGTAAAGTCGATGCAAACTTTTGCTGGTAATTGCACATCTAATTGCCTGACTATACATCATATAGTCATAATGGAAATTATTTCATAATTCCACCATAAATTGCCACCTTTGTTCATTATTTGTTCTATGTTGCCTGCCCTTTTGGTAGGTCAGTTAAATTTGCTTCCTGATTGTGTGGGTTCTTGTCAGTTTGATTCCTAACTTCTCCTATTTATTTTATAACTTTTTTCCTTCCAATTAATATGGTTCAGGAAATGTCGAACAAACGAAGAAGTCACAAAAGGGATGCTGGACTTTTGGTGCATTTGCCTACCTCATTGGTATAACATTTGGGTTCATCCTGAACCTCCTATTCACTGCATCACTAATTTCATGAATTTCATTAGCCAACCTTCAGAGTTCAATCAAAATTTCATCCCTGGAGACTATCCCCATTTGATTTTTCTGATTTATTAAGCGTTTTCCCCCCTTCATTTGCTACCTAAGAAGGTGTGTAGAGATCACATCAGTTTCAACGCTCACTTCTATGGCCTATGGCGTGCTTTTGCTGTTTGGCCTCATAGAGTTGGAGAAACAAAAGGAACTCGAGGATAATTTACACCATTTTTTTTTTTCTGTATGTCGAGTAATAATGAAAACTCGATGTAGAATGAGTTTGATGTTTTTTTTATATTTTTTTATTTTAAGAAAGAAAACACTGTTCTTTTTAGTTCTATTGGTTTTGCATTACAAATTGTTATCATATATAATAGGACTTGTGTGTAGCTTCCACGGAGCAAGGATCAACTGACAACAATGGTGTTAATCGGAGTGTCTATTCTTTAGTGTTCAGGTGCCAGTGCTATCAAAGACAGATCTTAATTTATCACCCTCTCAATTATGTGGAACTGAGATAAGAAGGCCTTTGCCTTTGAGGATCCTTTGGGGATTCAAGGTTTTGCATCACAGGACTAGTGTAAAATGTACTAGGACATAGATAAACACATAATAAATGTATTTAGCTAAACATTTATTGGCTTAGTGACAGTTTGCTCGCTTCCATCATTTACGCATTTGTTCTCTAAATTATAAAATGGCATTGGAGCAATATCATTAAAGCTAAAGCATTTTGTGAAAAATCCACAACCACAATACCACAACCATAGCCATAACATGAAATCTAAAAACGACCCAGATATTAGGATTGTTATTAAAAGCTGAAACACAAATTTCCATTGGGGAGGGCATTCCCTAAATCCCACAAAAGGTAGTAAATATTTATTTCCATCCCTACTCGTATATCCAAGGGTGGAGGTTGCTCTGCCATTCAGAGATGCCTTCAGGAAACCACAAAGCAATCTCCTTCCCAGCACTCTCAACTGAATCACTGCCATGAATCACATTCCTGCACAGAGAATTGAAAACATGATCCTCTAAAAGAAAATAAGCACAAATGCAAAAGGAGCACCAAAGCCAATTTTAGCTACAAGTGGTGCCACAACTACAGTGGAGCTTTATTCATTCCTAATATTTTATAACACAAAGAGCCAACGGCATCAAGCCAAGCCACCTTGTCTATGCCTTTCAGAAAGTTAATTTGGAGCAACAGAAAAAAGTTTTAAAAAAAAATCGTTAAATGCACTTGAATGAATCTTTTCATAATAATGGCTTTCTCCCTGTCAACTCCCAGTAGATGCTTTCTTTTTTCAGTACTATTTTTAGCACATGTCAGTGCATTAGAGGAGAGACAGCCATTATAACTAGTTAAAATACAAATCACACACGCATCAAATCCTACTAAAGATAGCATTAGATACAATTCTACAACACAAAAAACTTATCGAGACCGAAATAAAAGATGATATCAGACAACCTCAAGTCCTCAATTCATATATGGATGGTAAATATAAAATATGTGAATTAATTTGAAATTTTTTAAATAGCTTTCTATGGCTTATAAGTTTATTCTTTAGAAAGTTTAATTAATCTCACGGTTTTTAACATTTTTTTTCCTTTTTCAAGGTCATTATGATCAATTGTTATGATAGCCATAGTGACGAGCCATGATTGCATAACCAACCTTTTATGATTCCTGGTAAGAAAGAAATTTAATTGGGGAAGAAGAAATCACCTGCCAATCTCAATTGCATAATCTCCACGGATAGTTCCGGGAGCAGATTCCCCTGGGTTGGTGGCGCCGATGATCTTGCGGCCAGTGACCACCACATTCTTTCCCTCCCATACCATCGCTACTACCGGACCAGAGATGATGTACTCCACGAGGGAACAAAAGAAGGGCTTCGCAGAGAGGTCAGCGTAGTGTTTCTCCGCAAAGGAGCGTTCCACGCTAACCAACTTCAACCCTGATTGACGCACAAAAATAACCAAGAAAATTTCTCCTTTCTTCTCTAAAGTAGATGGGGTAAAAAGGTATTGTAATCGGTAAAATCTTCACCTTTCAAGTAGAAACCTTTTTTCTCAAACCTACTAATGATCTCTCCAACCTGATGTACAAATAGACACAAGCATCGATTAAAAATTGAATTTTGATGTTTCACTAACACATCTACTGTAAATTCCGCAATGCAACGCCGTAGAATAGATGAACCAAGCGAAGGAAGAAAAAATCAAAGGGAAGGGAGACGGAGAGCAAACCAGGCCGCGTTGGACGCCGTCGGGCTTGATCATGATGAAGGTATGTTCCATCGCCGTGCTCGCTTCGTTTCTATCGCCCGCCGACGTTGTCAAGGAGAACGACGAAGGACGACCAAAGGCAGGGGGGCTTTCATAGAGTTGCAACGGAACCCGTCCAAAAACCCTAATCGGACTCAGCTCCACAGAAGATTCTAGAAGTGCGAGTCTTCCAAAGTCAAAAATGGATTTGGGCAAGTCAAAATAAGTCTTTGTTAGATGAGAATTATGTGTGTAAAAAAATAAATTTATTAAATGTGCATAAATTAATTACAATAATTTATTTATAAAATTATATCTAAAACATTGTTTTTAAAATCTTCTTTTTACCTTTCAATGTTTACTTTCTTTTTTTTCCCTTTTTTTTTGGAAAATAATAGTTGCATTATAAACGTGGAACCGTTATATTAGCGATTTCTCACCGTTGTCTCTACATATAGAAAGAGATAAATCAAGAATCCAGGATGGTCAACACAGAAATGTAAAGTCATCGGTAGTCTGCCGATGAAATTCAGAAATCTACCCTATACTTTTTCGAATTTTAACACGGCTACAATGACCATCCGAACAAACCCTGAAAGCTAATAATAACTGCATTATAATATCTCGTCCAAATAGCTTTGGTGCTTTAAACTTTAATGATTATGATGAGATTTTGAAAAAGGAAAAAAAAAAAAGATGAATTGATTCTTGGCTACGGTATGCAAACAAGATAACGTTGACCAATAAATTCAAAATGCTTTTAACAAGGATAACTCATGTAACGATGCCATTTAGATTCCCAATTAGATATTATTGAAGAGGAGGACATGAATATGAACACTCTTCCAACATATCACATTATTTATTTTAGGCATGGGCGAGATTACATATGCATTTATTTTCATAACTTAAATTTTTAAGTAAAATATGATTAAAAATGAAAAAATTGTAAAAATGTGTTTGTTTTAACTATGATACTTATAAAAAAATATTTAAAAGATATTGTATTTTAAAATTATAAAAAATATATATATAATTGTATATCCAATTGATCAATTAGAATCACACAATATTCATATTGATCTAATAATGTGAATTAAATTAATTGATTTATATAACCCACTTGATTAGTCCACATCTCTCGACGTGTTCAACTTGTTTAAATCATTTTATCCATTCAAATCAACTTAGCTACTTAGACTATATTACTTTACAATTTAAAAAAAAAACTTAAAATAAATAGTGTTAGAATGGAAACTCATATTCGTCATCTTAAAAAATAATTAAAAGAAAAAAATAATATTATAATTGAATTATCTTTAAAGACTTCATCCAACACTTTTACCAATTGTTTGCCCAAATTTTAAGATATTTATTCACCGTGCTAAAATCATATTCAATCAATTCTCATGTATTATTTATTTATTGTCATCTAATGAATTATGCTCCCCTTATTCAAACTCAACCCATCAATTCTTGTATATATCATCCAAAATTTCTTTAATTTCTATCCAAATAGAAAAGTCCAAAAATTGCAATAAATGTTGTCCACTCTCAACCTTCAACAAGAGTAAACAATATATGCACCTCCTTTGGTCTCTTCTCTCCTTCCCAAGCATGACTAATGTTATCATGATGACACCAAATGAAATTGAAATTTCTAAACAACTTTTAGGACCACCTATATACTTTCTTCATCCTCCAAAATTTTAAATCTATATTCCAGCCCTTGCCTTGGTCGTCCCTTTAGATGCATAGTTTCCTTAATACACCACTAGTTATTTGCCAATTAATAAATATTTTTACTTGTACACACCACTTTTTATCCTTTTAAAAATTCCAAACTAAATACTTGCCCACATATCCCTATATATTTTTGATATTTCATACATTGCACTAAATCTTCCTAGCAAGCCTAAGTTAGCCATTTCTTTAATTTAGAAGAAATATCAAAATTCAAGTCACTTAACTTTGTCATAATTTTCATGGAGCAAGTTCAATACCAAGTGTATCTAATGGTCAACTAATATGCATTTATCTTTCAACAGGTCATTTCTATTAATTAAACACCTTCTAAGCTCATAATAGTGATCAATGATAAACAACTATATAAAAAAGTTTTTAAATAGCTAAAAATTTACATCGAACTAAAAAACTTTCATAATTTTGAATCATACGTTTGCAATATTTCCTATAGAAAAACAATAATATTTTATCCTTTCAGGACCCAAAGCCACAGGGAGGAGGTGGTCATAGTAGACAAATTAATAAACAAACAGAAGAGCAGAGCAAAGCAAAGAGAAGGAAAGCCTCCTCTCACCTATTCATCTCCTCTCCTTTTCTCCTACCATTTAATTTTGATTACCCAGTGGAGTCTCTTCCCTTCCATTGGATTTTACCCACTCTCCTCATCCAACCCTGCAAAATTCCTCCTTTTTGCCTCTCCATTCCTCCACTCGCTCTCTCTCCACCTCTTTCCTCTTCCTTTCCTCCTTTCGTCTCCCTCTGTCTGTGGTCTGCTTGGACTAGAAACGAGAATTCTACAAAAAAAAAATTTGTTGAAAAGAGGGCTGTTCTTGCTACTTTGTTTTGTGCCCTTTGGAACTACTGGAACATACCAAAGATAATTTTTTTTCTTCCAATTTCAGCGCAATTCTGCACATAAAAAATTAGATCTTTTATTTTATTTTTGCAACTTGTTTGTTTTACGTTGATTTCTATTGGGATTATTAGAAGGGGAAGAGGGAAGGATTGGTACAAATGGTAAAGGAAGGACCTTGCCGTCATTGTGGAGTTACAAGTGAGTTCCTTTGCACGTTTGTGAGCGATTCTGGATCTTGGACTTGCTTCCCTGATTTAGTTCTTCCATTTTTTGTTTTTTTTTATTGATTTGCTTTCTTAAAATTAACAGATAGTTTGATACACAGTAATGGAAATATTTCTTCTGTATTGTTTTCTTAGTGTTCTCATCAGTTCCTCCAAATAGCGGGTTACTTGCCTTCTGATTTCATTGCTGAAACATTCTGAATGCATTGTGGAATTAAACGATGTGCTATAATTGTTGAGTTAATGTTTGTTTCTTGTGTTCTGTTGCTCAGTTTGCATATCTTCTATGTCTGTGCCTTTCTTAATTGGTAGGAATCTTCCTGTGCAATACAATTTATTAAGTCTAATTGAATTGTGTTTTTCATTCCATTAGGATCGGCTTGGAATAGTGTTTTGAAATCCCCAAGCAACTTAAGTTGTTGTGAGTAGCTTGTCAGAACAATTATAATCTCTCTAGAAATGAATCAAGATGCAATTCCACAGTATGCTTTAGAGAAATTCCTGTGGTATGCAATTGTATCCGATAGAAGATTTTCGTTGCCTTATCCCTGGTCCATGGTCAGTTAAAAGAGCATACAGCCGTTGCTTGGAGATAGACTGATAATTTTTGCTTGCAATTGCATAATTCATAGTTTATATTCAGTTAGGTGACACTGAATTCATTTTTCAGCAGCAAAATAGGAACTGGTGCTTTGTAAAATGCATTTTGTTCCACATTGCAAATTCTGATATATCCCAAAATGGGATTTGCATTATGATTTTCTCTCTAACACTAAACTTTGAGATAGGGTATTAGTGATGAGGAAACTTGCCAGTACTTCATATGAAGAGTTTCTTTATGACTAGTAGGCAATGGAAAAGTCCTCACAAAGACCTGAAGTCTTTCTTGGTTTACACCGTTGTGTTCTACTCCACATTCATATTCAAATTGTTTTTTGATGTGATATTCTCTTGCAACCTGTCTGTACCTTGAAGCTCATCTACTTGGGGATTTCTGCTCTTCAGCCACTAAGAATATTTAGTAATGTTAATGTTCTACCCTGTGATCACTTCTTGTGATTCTTGCATTTCACAAGCAAACACTTGTTTCAAATAGAAAATGATACCCATGATCTATTTCACTTTGACTTGTTGACTTCCTCATCTAGAACTTTAAAATTATGAACCTCTGTTATTAATGTCCATGCACACATAGACAACCTTATTCAGAACTTCATGTTCTTCTATGACAATTCTGCAGCAGGCCTTAGATACGAATGTCATATATGGTGAGGAAAGAGTTATATAAAGGGTTTATCATGTTATATCATCATTTAATTTAAATCACAGAACTAATAGACAATACTACATCTTGCTGCTTGGAGAAATGTTTGAATTTTTGGAGTACACTATGCTTTATAGTTCTTAGTTCCTTATAAAGCTACTCCACAACTTATGTACTTTTTGTTGAAAATCATTGTTAGCATAATCCCGTAATGTTGATTTCAACTCATGTGATTGTTACTTATGTCTTCTTTGTTTCTTGTGCTTGTGTCTGAGGCAGGATATTGGTTTTAGTTATGATCTAGATTTGTGCCAGTAATCTCTTTCATTATATAAATGAATATAATTATGCTTTTGAGCAATAGTTTCATTATTGAACCTTAATGCGAAATAGGTACCCCACTTTGGCGGAATGGACCACCTGAAAAGCCAATTTTATGTAATGCATGTGGTTCCAGGTGGAGAACCAAGGGTTCATTGACAAACTATGTGCCATTGCATGCTCGAGAAGCTTTCAATGTAAGTGAAGTAAAAGTCCCCTCCAAAATAACTGTATTCTTCAAAGAGAAGAAGCTGCAAAAGAAAAAGGAAAGCAATCGTATTTTGGAAGGTGATTGTGAAGTGCAGTATCCTGACCAGTTTTGTCACAAGATTATCAAGGGAGATACAAGCAATCGATCTAGTTCTGGGTCAGCCATTTCTAGTTATGATAGTTGTGTAAACGGTGGCATAAATGATGCAAGTGAAATTACAGGTTATCATCCTTTTTGTTTTCTTCTTAAATCAAAGGTGATAGGTCATGATATTCACTTCAGAGGGCATGAATAGAGAATCTAGGTCCTTTTCTAACAACTTAAGCATTTGGGCCAATGATAGTTCCTTCCGGTCTGACATGATGGTAGAGCATGTGCCATGTGTTCAAGAACTTCTATTTGCTAGATTTTGGAATACCTTGTAGTTCTATTAATGATTCTACTCTTTTCTATATGGTTTTTTCTGTTTGGTTCTATTAATGATTATGATCTTACTTTCAAGTTTGGAACATTTAACTGGTCAATGATCGATATTGGCTTTCTTAGCCTTGATAAGATTTGTCCTATTCCTTCTAGTAGTGTTTTGTGAGATATATGTAAACACCAATATGTCCTAATCTCGTTGGAAATTCTAAAACACTTGAACTTTGAATATCTTTTGACAGTCAGCACACCCAATATTCAGAAGACTCAAACTTCTTCTTACTTATTCTAAGTTTTGACTATAATTTACAAATTGTTCTTCAATTTCCTTAATCCACTTTTCAGGTTCAGTGCAGTCAAATGTATGGGACTCACTAATCCCTTCTAAGAAGAGGACATTTTTGCCTCGCTCAAAGACTTCTTCCATCGAAAAGCTTACGAAGGACCTATATTCCATATTACATGAAGAACAAGCCTCAAACATGTCCAGAACCCCAGAAGACAACAATTTGCTTTATGACAGTGGAACTCCATTTGATTCTTCTGAGATTGGCTATGGAGGCGTACTCATTAAGCATCCGTATCCAAAATCTATCGAGGAAGAATCAGAAGCTAGCTCATTTTCAGTAGATAAACTTAAAACTATAAAGGAAGGTTATTCAAGCTCAACATCGTTTCCTGTAAATAGTGAAGACAAAGGATCCAGTTGTCCTAAATCTGGGATGGAGACAATGAAGTCAACCTCACAAGTATCCCGAGATACCGACAACAGGTACTATCTTAAGGCTTCACTTGTTGACATTGAAAGATTTCTCCAGTAATATACTAATAGATTTAAGATTAGCTTGATATTAAATTTGAACTTCCATCTGTCCTTTGCAGGGACACAATTTCTCATGAACAAATAATCATGTTACAAGATAGAGATTCTCCCTTGGGTTATGCAGATTTAAGTGTAAGAATCTTGTTTTCTACATCGACAAAATGTAGTTTTGTATGTCAGCTGGTGTTATATAATTACCTTCAATGTGTCATATGTATGTGACTGGTAAGAATATAAAAGAGCAGGAATGGTCTCTTTCCCATAGGCTTATGTTTTGGGGACCAGTGACTTTAATCAACATTAATATGGTAGAATATATAGGAAGGGAAGTAAAGGTTTTCATGTTTGAATCTCAACAACATCACTAAGCATTTCGATAAGCAGTCTGTCATTCAAATTTAAGGCCAAAGTATAAAATAACTGAGATTTTTATTGCTCATTCTTGTTTCATAGGCTATTCTTAACTTCGAGGGTTTCACTAAATATCTGACATACGAGGAACAACATAGATTGATGAAATATCTACCATGTATTGACACTACTAAACCTCCTGAAAGGTTAGTCACATTTCTATAGTTTTACTTTCTGGTTCTTGTGCTAATTGTTGATTTGGCAGCCTCAAAACAATGTTCTCAAGTTCCCAATTTTTGGAGACATTTTCTCACTTCCAGCTTCTGCTTCGGGAAGGAGTTTTCGATCTCTCATTGCTCAAAACAAATATTGAAGAGTGTAAAACTTTAAGGAGGCTTGTATTACAAACTTGTAGAAGGTTTGAATGGTTAGAACTCTACCAAAACTTGAAGGTAAAAGAACTTATATATGCAAAGCATACTTATAGCATGTGTTTTGTCCTGACTGATATCTGGCCTCAATCCTTGTAGGATGCATCCTCTAAGATCAGAGAAGGAGATGGAACACTGAGCAAACTCACATCTCCTCGAGTTTCCAATTTAGCATCCCTGAAACGGCAGAGGGACAAGCAAAATCGTTACTCTTCAGGTTTGTTTCTTTGATTCAGCTGTATGAATGAGCCCATTCTTTCATAATGTTCATCATGAAGCCTGTGCTATTTTGGTTTATCTTGCATATGATTACCTCCTAAATGAGCATCAAAATATATGAATTCAATGGTTTTCTCTATCACAAATAGACATAGAAAGTGCAAAGTTTTCGAAGAAACATGAATGTTAATGTTGATTGCCCTATGTCATAGTGGGACATCTGGGACCTACTGTAGTAGAGTAGTAATCAAGGTAAACCAATTAATGCTAATTACTAAAGCTTAAATTGTTGAGACCAATTAGATGCCGCCTTTATGTTGAAGCATCTCTGACAATGTAGGGTCTTGCAAAAGAATAAGATTTGGTCATAGTTCAGATTGAACATTATTGCTATGTTTCTCTTTTTTTGGTTATTAGGACCAGTACACTGAATACTTCATAATATAACCTATGAGTTGAAGATGTATTCACCGTCGAGGATGTAAATTGTGTCAAATATAACTTGTTTAGAGAAAGTTACGATCTCAAGTATTTTCCTTTTTCACTGATGAATAATTCTTAACCTCTAGCTACTTTGAACTGCTAATGTTGTACCCAAGCCACGATGAAAAGGAGGACTGCATTAGGCTAGACAGCCATTGTTAAAATTGTTTACATCTCTAAACTTATTTTTATTTTTTGTCATCATCTGTAAGTGATTTGAGGAGCCTTCACCACTTGAAATTTCAAAACACAAAATATGAACTAAAAGTCATCCAAAAGGAACCCAAATCACATTAGCTCCTTTTGCCATGATGTGTGATTCGAATATTACTATTGTATAGGCTTGCATAGAGATGAATGAAGAGTTATGATTCATGTAGCTGGCCCCAAATAGTTGAAACAAACATGGGTTGATATTGATGATGATGATCTAGCTGTGTACTTTCGACGAATAGTTATTATTGAAATTGTCTCCTGATACAATCAGTGTATGCTGTTAATTTCAGATATAAAAAATCTTGTGAAAAGTGCTAAAAAGGTATGCAGGCCTGAGCTGATGAATCATCCTTCAGAATCTACAAATCAACTGGAATCTAGTGCAGTTTCGAAAGTAACCAATGATGTGAATGAGTTTCTTGACCACGAAGATTGCTGCTTCAGTCCGAGAAGATTTTTTACTTCTCTTCAGGATAGGAACTACATGATGTTCATAGCTGATAGTACCGAAGATGACTTGATTCTCAATGTGCCTCCCGGCATATCATTTCCTGAAGCACAACTCCTGTGCCATCCCCAGGAACAGAAGATGAGCCGAAATGGTTTGTCGAGAGACAGTGGAGTCGAAGCTTTTGATCAACCATCTTCAAGTTTCAGTAATAGATAATCATCAAGGGTCTGATAACAGAATAGTGTAGCCAAGTAGTTGAGAGGTCAGTCGACTTATTTCAAGTATGCTACAACACTGACATTATATAGAAAATATGAACTGACTTGGGCTGGTATTTCCTCTTGTATAATTAACCATGGCAAAATAGTTTGTAAAACAATTGAAAAATAGAAAATAGTGACCTTCCTAAGTTTTCTCGAAGGTTGATGATAGGTATGAAATTTAAAGGTGATTTTCTTCTACATTGTTTAGCCTATTATGTACTTGAATCAAATTTGGAAGAAAAAAAAAACAATTTGCATTTTCAAGATAAATGACATCAAAATGTATAATTGGAGCAACATTATGATTTATTAAATTTGTTATAAGAGATTATTTGCAGTGTTATTGTGTTGAAGTTTTGCCGTATTTGTCTTGTATACAAGAAATAATGGCTGGACTTGGAGATAGAATCTAAACTCTAAATCCTAAACCCTAAAATTCGTCTGATCATATATCAAACGCTAATGAGTTAGAAGATTTCTATTATCTAAACCTAGCATGAGTCATGGGCATTGACCCTTAGACCCATGGTCGAAACAATATTTGTAACAAGAGCAAATTAAGAAAAAAATAGTTTAAGAAAATAATTATAAAAACTTCCTCTTAGATGTCCCTAACAGCGATGGATAAAATTTGTAATACATTCTTAATTTTTATAGTCGAGATAGAAAACAAATCAATAGGACCAGACCAACTCCCGTTATGAACGCCAGTTTGGCAACTCCTACGTTTCGGATATTTATAACGGGACTACAAAACAGTAGGCGTTATATTATTCGTACCTGAACCCGGCCCCTCCTCGCTTCGCCTGTTCTTCCAAAAACCGGAGCGGGATGGCGAGCTACGGCGGCCTTCTCCGGCGCTCCGCCTCCGTGGCCAAGCTCTGGTTCTCTTCGCATGGCCCCAGGTCTTCTCCGCGCCGGCCGACGACGAAGCCGCTGCCGTCCGCGCCGTCCGGAACATCCACTCCTTCCGCTTCCATTACGCCTTCCTCCTATGGATCCTCCTCCTCGCCTCCCTTTTCCCCCGTCGCCGCTCCACCATGCTCTTCCTCATGGCCGCCTCCAAACTCGCTCTCTTCTTCGGCGCATTCCGCAAGGTCTTCCCCAATTCCACTCTTCTCCGACGCATCGTCGACCGAAGAGTTATGGGCGCGCTTGTGGTCTTCGTGATCGGGGCCTAGATCGTGGCGACGGGAGCTGCGCTGCAGTTTTTGCTGGCGATGGCCGTCGGCGTGCCCTTGGTGCTGCTCCACGCGGTGTTCCGAGTGCGGGACGACTTGGCGAATGACGTCGTGTAGACAGCAGCGGTTGCGAACGGTGGAGAATTTCGGCAGATGGCGGAGAAGGAGAAAAAGGAAGATCTTGAATTCGGTTCTCAGCGACCGTAGCCATAAGCCCATAATTCTGTACGATTACTAATCCCTTTGGTCTTTGTCTACCATCGTCATTAATTCGTTTACATCTTACTTTGCTTTACTTGTTTCATGTATACATACCAAAATTATAGTCTTTAGAAGCAAAATTAAGCCTGTGCAATTGAGAGGACGCAACAATTAGTGATGTTCAATCTTAGAAAACTGAGCATTTTTTCTAAAACTTTTTTTTTTTCCTTTGGCGATGTTGTGTGATCAATTGTTGTTAGGATTTCTTTAGTTGTATAAGCTATGTTAGAATTTATGCTTATATTTCCCTGGTCGAGTCTAAGAATTAAAAATCAATACTTTGTTCTGATTTCCTCAGGATCTGTAGTAGGACTAAGCGATTGTTTTTCTCCAAGTCTGTATAGTTGCTTTATTTTTCAAGCTTTGGACGTTGAGAATTCTTGCCTTCGACATAACTATAGAATATCTGTGTCCCGAAGCTTTTTGTCGAAAGCAGGTGGAGGATGTTCCAACTTTTATTTTGGTTTTGCTAACACATTTCCTGTGATTTTTATGAATTGTCAAGTAATTAGTTGGCAGTTATAGCTTTCCATCTGCTAGCCAAATGCTTAAAAGTCCAGTCGAACCACATAAAAGTCTTTCTTGGTAGAACTTATACAAACATTTCTGTCAGGCAGAGTTGCAAGTAAAAGAATGATATGTGAAAGTATTCTACTTCTACCGGTCCAATAAATACAGCCAGTACATCTATTACCACTTACCAGTGTAGTGTTGAACTTGAGGTAGTTCCTTTGGGATAACTGCAATAAGTGGCTATATTTTTAGTTTTACCTAAATATGAATGAGAATCAAAGGTATAGGTTACCTGAAAAAGAAAATACGTGATAATTTTCGCTTAAAAAAATTGATTTTTTTCATGGTTGGATTAAGCAGGAAATTGGTATTAGATTTGGTTGAAAAAGTTTCAAGAGCTAATGAGCTAATGGTTGGTTGTGTAATACATGTGTAATATGCATTATACAATGTTCTTTTTTATAATTGTATATATAATCTGAAAACTAAATCCTCAATCGAAATATATAATAATTTTTATCAGGATTGTTCTAGTTATTTTACTTTACTTTCAGTTTCCCGTGAATCCACTTTATTGATATAATAATTTTTATCAGGATTGTTCTAGTTATTTTAATCCTTAACAAAGAGTCAATCACTGCACATCTTTAAAACAAAAGTAACATCTATTGGAGGTTGGGGAAGTAATTAATTAAGCACTTTCCAAGTTCAAACTGAGATGTTGAAGTTAATGCATCAAAAAAGTAAGAAAATGGTCCTTTAAAAAAAGTTTTTTTTTTTTTTTAGAACAAGGACATCCGATGCCTAGATTAAGACGACTCACAGGCATCAGCTCTTGCGAATGTTGCCATGTTTTGTTTATCATTATGAAGAAAGATTCCAGAAAGAAAAGAAGAACACGAAAGTTTACATTGAAATTACAATCAATCAGCATAAAGGGAAAAAGTAGATCACCAATCCCTTGTAATCAAGTATTCAAAAAAAAAAATGCGTCGAGGAAAAAAGTGTTTTTTCTCTAATTGAAGCGATCACGAAACCCTTGAGATCATGGAGAATTCAGATTCATCTAATATTTCGAGATCGACATAAAAAATAAGAGTGAAGAAAACAAAAAAGGTGTTTTTCCCCACCGCTTACACTGTGCTTGATGCGCCGATCTTGCTCTAGCTTCTTTGCTTAATTTCTTCCGCCGGCGTTAAATACGATGAATCCAAGCCCAATCGGCCGTCACACGGCGGCAGCGACGGCTTTGTGAGGTCTTGGTGGCTTTCGCCTCTGTTGGATTCCACAGGCTGGGAGGAAAGCCTGCGAGCGAGCTTCCATTTCACCCTGATCTCCTTTCCGTCGTCCATCTCGATCTGCTCCTGCCGGCACTCCTCGCTGCAGAACGGCAAATCTCCTCTGCATCCATCGATCCATCAACCGATCGATTGCGAAATAGGTCGATTAATGTATTAGGAGGATGAGAAAAGGGCAAACCTGTACATGAAGATGTCGCGATTGCGGGCCAGAGGACGGCGGCATAGGAAGCAAGCATCGAGGAAGTAGGTCGGCTGCACGTCGTCGAACCCGTCACAGAAGAACCTGGGCGACGAGGAAGGCGGCCTCCGAGGGCAGCGGTAGAGGAGGTCCATGGGTGGAGGGGGACACCCCGACTCGAGATCGGAAGAGGAGACGGCGGAATCGAAGGAGGAAGCCATGAGTCGGTGAGCGTCTCTGACGATGAGTGAAGCCGATCCTTATTTATATACACAGAAATTGGAAAAAATGCGTTCTTTCTATTTATTGTTTTGCAATTGAGCCATTGATACTAATAGTATTTACAGAACTGACCTTTAAATATTCTCCATAAACTGTATAATATAATATTATCAGCGTAACCTTTAAAAAAGATTACTCTCTGTAAATCTATTATACTAAATGAAGCTTCCCATTGGTGAAAAAAAATATCATTTGTTTTTCGTTTAGGATGGTCTGGTCAATTGAAATTAATGATCTTATTAAATATGTAGAAAAGTCAACTAAAAAATGAATTAACAGGGAACTAAGTCAATGACTAAGACAAGACTAATTAAATAGCTGTTGCTGTCACTGTGAGTTATAAGTATTTTACAAACCCGAACATTAAATAGTCGATTTGTTTCTAGTTTTTTTTATAATAAAAAAATAACAAAAAGTAAGCCTATATTAATTTAGGAAATATGTATTAACGATATTAAATTTTCAGTCAATATCCATTAGATGTTGAAATTTCAACAAAATAGTCATAGAGTTGAATAAATTGGTTAAATTGAGATTTTGAAAATTGAATGAGACATTTATTGATATGGAAAGTCAATTCCGCCGCTCATATAATTAATAGTGCTTTTAGTAGGAATTAGAAAAGATTTTTTTAATTCTTATTTTTAGTTTTACAGAGAATAAGGGGCGTTTGGTTCGTGTCTCCATTTTCCGTTTTCCATTTTCATTTCCTATTTTTCACGCATTCCATGCGTTTTCTAAAAAATCAGAAAACGCTGTTTTCCGAAATCGCATGCGCGATTTTCTCACCCGCGCACCCGCGCACCCGCGCGACATCCTCCTCGGCACCGCCGGCGCCGG
>JBAMHZ010000031.1:2432785-2449205 GCA_037177395.1 Alpinia galanga
TCGCAGTCAATCCACATTTCTATTTGCTCCGGTTACCCCATTGCATCTTTTTTTTTCCAAACAACAATGACATGTATGTCCAAACTACTTGAGCTCAACTATAAGAATTTAACCCTCCATTGGTTACATGCAAGTTCATATGCATAATACCCATGTGTTAGATAGGGGCAGTAATTTACATCATGTTAATTGTGTGATCAGCAAATCATATCATTTGGCTCAACATATAAGAACATAAGAAAATTAAATATTTTAAAAAATTAATTCATAAAGTCTAAAGACTAATTTATCTATTAAGAATTAGGTTATATGACAAAAAATTATTTACGTTTTTAAAATAAATTCTTTGTGATCAGCATACTTTGGATTGAGATGGATTATGTATTTAAAAATAATAACTCTCTTAAAGATTAAAAGTTGTATAAAAAAATATATTAAAGTTTTGATAAAAAAATAATCTTCTTTGCAATTGGCACAATTTGTATCACTAATATATTTAGGTTGTGTCATATCAGTTTCAGCTTTTGTCTCTATTAATTGTATTTTGGATCACGTCGAGTCATGCCATGTTATCAGGTCATATCCAATATTATCAGCCTTAGTATTAAATAAGTTGTCTTTTATTACTATCTTCTATATCCTGACAAAATTTACTTAAATTGGTGAATTCAAATTAGATTCAACATCAACAGCCAGGATAATAAAAATTTAGTCAAATAAACCTATAAGCAGGATACATGGTTCAACAAATTATAAGTTAAGCTTCACAATAAAACTTCTGATATTTACACATCAGGGGGAAAAAACAAATAAGTCAAATACAGTAAATAATAGAGTTCATCAACATCATAGCATATATACAAGTAGGTCTTTTACCAAAAGGGTGCTATTATGCAAATATGATGTCACACTATAGTATAGATATGCAAGGAAGAGATACATCTACTTGAGCTGTTGAGCATTAAAAGGAAATAACATTTTATGGGTAACAACCAAATGCAGGAAGTAAGATGAAACCCACTTGATACAAGCATGAACAACTGTCAGGAAAGAGTGGCGAACGATCATGTGTTTCAGATCCTGCTCAAGTTCCTCAATAACACTCTGTGGTGGCTTCCGAAGCAAGGGAAGGACAGCATTGACTATGAATAGTATACTCTCAAGAAGCTGTGAGGCAGCTTTATTCTCAACCTACAGATATCGAGAAGTGAGATCAGCTATAGAACAAATACTTAAATCTACATGTCAACTTTATATTGAGAAAAAATTCAAAAAAAAAATCTAAGGTTGGGATTGGAGAAATTAAATGTGTACGGTCATAAGAAAATAAACTTAGCCATGATCACTGAATATATTTTCAAGAATATAATTTTGGAGCAAAACTACAAGTTAACACATGTTACACAAGATAAAGGTGACATTGACACCCAAGAATTCAATAACAAATTTTAAGCCCTTACCAACTAAGCAACCTAGTGACTTCAATAGCCTCAAAAAGGTTCACTTTGGAACAATGAAAAAATATCATACAAATATAGTTTCATAGTTTAAACAAATATCCATAAAAAGTCTTTTTCTTAGGTCAAGATATACCATCCACCATCAATAATTTTCACATTAGAGATAGAACCATTTTGGTCATTCACTATGTGATAGGTCTATTGGTCAAAGGGTTAGATTCAAAGTAACTTAATTCTTACATGCAGTTAGCCCACAAGTTCACCACCAAAGACTCAAACTGTGCTACTCATTAGCAAATTAACTACATACAGTTTAGAAATAATTCACCACAGATGGTCCATCCCATCACCTAGACTGGTTCCAATCAACTTAAGAGAGTCCCACCTATTTCTATTATTGACAGGATTAGAAGTCCACCTACCCCAACTGTTATAGAATCCTCCCCACCCCACCAATGGATGGGGCTAAAGAAGTGAGTCATCTAATGGAAGTACAACCACATAGACACGATTCTTGCTGGAAAAATTAGGTTTAGCCTACATAAAAAATTTACAACTAAAAGAATGGATCATTAACTTAAAAATATATAGTAGGATGTAAGTTTCAACATTAACCTTCCAAGCTGATACATGACAATTGTAACTTAAAAAAAAATAGCAGATTAAAAAATACACTAAGATATAATAAGTGATACTCAAATTAAAAAGTGACCAAGTTCTAAAAACTGATACACTAAAACAGATGAAATCAAAGGCTAAATTGACAATAAAATCAGCCTACACATCCAGGAAAAAAAGAATCAACAGGTCTCAGGTATCCCATGTCTTCATAAACAATGTTTTTTCAGCAATATTTCTTTTAAGGAATGCTAAACATAGAATACTTGACTTTGGAAAGATTGCAAAAATAGACATAACTTTGCAATATTCCATCTTTATCAGGGATAAATAAGACAACAAGGCACAAGCCTTTGTATAAGAGAAATGAAGCAAGAAGAGTGCACATCCTCCCGTGAACTTGATGAACAAAAGATTGATGGTTTGTTCACTTAAATGAATAAAAAGAAAGAAGGGAAGGCAAGGAAATAAAATAAAAAATCACATGGATGACCAAGTAAACAAGCCGAGAATATCCTGGAGAAATAGAATGGCCAATCTAGGACAAATTAATAATGTAAGATTTGATAAAACATATTACCCATAGACCACAGAACACCAACAATCGACTGAATAATGAATCTTAGTCAATAACTAATAAAGTTACTAAAGGGTAAAATCAGTACCTGATTCTTAAGGTACGGTTGAAGTGTTGTGACAAATTGAGATTGATCTGTAGATGGCACACAAAGTGCTGGGTTTACAACACAAAATGAGTGCAAAGCAAGCACATATGGTAGTGCACCGACCTCCTCTTTATCACTAGTCTCCTCTTCAACCTGAATGGTTTTACATCAGATATGGGCGCTATGACTAAACATTTACCAACACTGAGCTTATAGAATAATGAAAATGTACCTGCAAGATTCTTTCTAACAGACGTTTACAAATGAGTTCACATCGTTTACGGACAGATGCTAAAGAAGCATTAATTCCAGTAGCTTTAGCTGATTGTGGGAGAAAATCAAGGGTCAGATTACGCCTTATAATTGTAACAAGATGATGATTATTAGGCATATTTCTCAGCATATCAACAATCTGCTCGGTCTTCTTAGCTATGTCCAATGGTACACAATTACCGTCAGCTATCAAGTGCTTCTGACTTCCTGTTGGCTCCTCAAACCAAAGTTCATAGAATGTTTTGCAAACTAGGTCCTGTTATAACCCCACTAGGCAATTAACATCAATTGTTTACAGGTTAATACATCAAAATTTCAAATTATACACATACAAAACATGGTAATTTTGAATTTTTTCAAACAGTAAGTCACAATTAGATGGAGCAACCACTGAAAAAAGTGACAAACCAATTCCCCATTAATGGTACCTGTACACTTGATTCCTCATCAGTAACACGAGAAAGTATCACAATAAAAGCTTGTGTCGCTTCAGGAAAGTTAGACTGAGAGATACACAAATCACGGATGATCTTAATAGCACGCTTCCGCACACTCACTCCAGTGTCTTTTATCCGTTCTGCAACTTTTTCATAGTACTGACCAAGCAATAAATAGATTATCATTTGGACAAGCCATTCAAAAATACAAAAGCATCATTTTTCACCTTCAAACCAACTTCAGGATGAGAAGCAATATGTCTGCCAACCAATTCAAGAGCAGCTTCCCGAACAGAAATTGCAGAATCACAAAAACGTCCTTCAACAGCAGTTTGGACACGTTCATAACACAAAACCTTAGGATCAGCTTCAACGATAGCGCTGACCTAAGTCAGAATAAAGAACATCACAACTGTAATAAACAAATTAATTTCATTATTTCTATATTGAAGGAAATCCTTACTGCTCTCAATGCCTTGGCTCGTAAAACTGGAGAGTTCTCCCTCAAGCTTACCTAAGAATAAAATTTTTATTGTGATCCATCAAAATTGACAGTAACATAGAATAAAGATGTGGTAAATAAAATAAGCTAGTTACCAGAAGCAAATAGAGAATTTTGTCGAATCCCCGGGTGAAAGAAACATTTTGCCCAAGTGCTAAGCATATTCTTTTAGCCCCATCTCTTGACAAAAATAAAGAACCAGTAGAGTCACGCAAAATGGCTCTAGACTTTAGTCTAGCAAGATGGTAAGCAACATTTTCTCGAGATTGAGAGTCATCCTTGTACCACAAGCACAGATGGAACCTGCAAATTATTGGTAGTTTATCCACGTATTTAAAACTGAAACAATCTAAATGGATAAAGTGAATGGTATCAAACCAGCGAGTAAACAGATTCACATCATCTTCTGAGCCATTTTGTTGCATATGATTCAAAAGAATTTGTTGGATGACTTCTGACCCAGTGACCGAGTCTGTATCTCCAGAAGTAATGCTTGCCAAGCCAATGTTTTGTTTAGCATTATCCTTGCTCTGCATCTTGCAATATGAATGCAAAGCAACGAGCTGCTTCTTGCAAAGACAAATGTGACAAGCCCAGTCCCGAAGCAACATCTCTTGTCCAGCAATCCCCAAGCAATCAGAATGAAAACATCTCTTACAGATATGACAGATGATGTTTGCACCCCTCCCTTTTAAGCAAATAGAGCATGCGTCATTCTTGCCATTAAAGTCAGAATCATTTCGATCAACTAGCTGTTGTAGAATCCAGAATCTATCCCTGCTGCTAGTCACAGCATCACGTTTCAGCTTTGCTGCAATAGCTCCCAGAAAGTCAACAGCCATGCAACGTGCTGAAATGTCTTTGCATTTCAAACCGACATTCTCAAGCAGCAAGACACAGAGAACCTGCAAGGCTAAAATTTTAATAAGATCTTAATGGGAAGAGCATACTTTCTAGTGAAGTTCATCACCTCCAATAATGAAGCAGAAGCAGGATACTCAGGTAAGTTCAATGTTGTAAGTAGATCCATGACTAGGTTCTCTAAGATTATCTTTGATTCTAAGGCATCCTGAGATTTTCCATTAGTTAGTCTCTGAAGAAAACTGGTCCAGAAAAGACAGCAGGTTTTGGTTGCATCTTCATAACATTTAGCTGGGGTACTTGAATCAGATGAATTATCGAGAATCACATTCCAGTTTGATGCTGACTTCAAACTCTCTGGAAGGTTGCTACTAAACTGTACCATTTGAATCAACAAAGCTGTTATCATCTGAATCTGCTTTTGTTCCTCATCTGGTAGATGATATGTTCTAATGGCCCGCTTAGAGAAATGTAACTTCCGAAGAAGCTGCAGTGTTTCATCAATCAAGAAACTCTGATGCTGTGTGTATGAAGCGTACACCTAAGTAAATATAAGGCCATAACTAACAATTAAAAATACAAAAATTATATAATCAAACTGACAAATTTATATGGCAGATTACCCCAGAAATCAAATTAATACACTTTAGTTGCAAAAGTTGGACGTTCTCTGCCAAAAAGGTTGAAAAACTAGTCTTGACCAATTGTAGAATACAACTATCTGATAGTCGCTCCACAGACAAGAGATCTTTGAGAAATCCTAGAATGGTGCAAAGTTTTTGAAGCACAGACTGTACTGGAGCAGAAATTCTGGCATATATAAGAAATGCAGAAGTATCAAACATCTAAATACATGAAATAACAGAAAAGAAATTTGATAAGCGACCAGAGCATTACTTGCTCCCTGCAGACTTTCTCATATTAAAACTCCTATTATATCGCCTTCTTTTGGCTGATGAATTATTATTTATATCATCATCATCAGCATCCTCACCTAAATGCATAGGGGAAGTAACAAACAGTAAGCATGTTAATACAGAAATAACTTTAAGATGCAATGTAGAACAGATCATTAAAATTGAGCTATTCAGGAATTAAAAAAGGAGCAGCACATGTCATGAGCTATAGTTTTGCACAACAATATTTTACATCAGGTGCCAACCAATTACTTGGTGCAAGCAGCTTATACAAAGATGAAATAAGGGTATCAGGTTCAAGTCATTTGGAAATTCAGAATAAAGATGTTCATATAAGAGGAATTTGGATGTCACAGATGAGGTCACACAGCATCATCAGATGTTCAAATCAAAATTTGGTATGAATTATTTTTAGTTATGAAAATATTACCATCAAAAGAATCATTATCACTTGGTTTGGCAAGATTCTGCTGCGGATTGCATGCAGCTATGATTTCCATGATTTGATGTCTTGAGAAATCAAGAATTCTTTCAATCACCTGACATGATTAAATGCAAAACAATTCACTCAGGCATGAATAATTAAATTTTTAAACAAATTCATCAGTAACAACTCTTAATAATAGAGAATGACAAGTTAGTTTATTACATCAGTATGCCATTAATGTCATAAAAAATTAATGCATACTTCTTCTCTATATAACTGCTTTGGCATATCTTGGTGGGCCATAATTGCCAGTGCTGCATGTGAAGACTCAAGAGCACATAGGACAAGATTTGCAGCATCAACATCAGGCTGAAAATCGTACACACACATAATAAGCATTGAAGTAGAATGTGAAGTCAACAACTTTTTTTTGAAACCATCATGCTAAAAGAAAAGGCAATAATGAAGAATTCAAAAGATATTTATTGATGATTAACAGTTCAAATAATTACTTTCCTTATAACTGGCAATGGATGAGTGATTTATACATAGCAATATAATAGAAAGTTATCTGAAATTTCCAACAATCTTAACTTTGTGTCCTAAAGAACAACTGTATAAGCTGTTTATTTGACAAGATAACTGGAATCTCAAATAAAAACCTTTAAGGAAAATTCAAATTCGACAACCATACTTCGTGGCTAAAATGTGAAACGGGTAGGAAACAACATGTATACAAAAAGTTAGTGTAGGAGATATGAGAATGATAATAAGGATGTATAGGATTACAAAAAAAGAAAAAATAAAAATGTTTCTCTAGAGAAATTATGTGCAGCTTCAAATAATTATAAAACAGAAATTTAAAATGAAATGGCACAGAGAACGACAGCAAATTAATTCAACAATACAAGTCAAACCAATTAAGGTTGAAGATGAAAGGATAGTGGAAGACCAAAGGCAATTCTAATTGTAGCATCATGATTTGAAATCTTAAGCAGTGTGGAATGATGTCCAAACCGTATCACATCTCATATTTTAAGTACAACACAATGTCAAAATTGTACCAATTCAAATGTCAAAAAAAGTTTGAACTTCATTTTATAGTTGTGTATTTTTCTTTGTCTACTTCCTCCTTCCCTTCCAATTTGTCATCAGCACCATATTTTAGAACACAGTACTGAAATAATATCATTTCAATAAAAGTTCATAACCTGTGCACAGCTCAATATTTTGAATTTTGCACAAGGCTGTTTTCAGGACTCAAACTTGTGACCTCTATATCATAAGGCAGCAACTTTACCATGGCATCAAGGCTCCCCTTCATATTTTGAACTTGTTTAGCGCAACTAAATGTTATAAAATGATGTAAAATTGATAAATAAATGAAATTTGACAGTAACATGTTGTTGTATAGAGTTCAATGGTTGGATAAGTGGATAGTAGATCACAGATAATTAGGACTCACACTTTGTTTGTTGTTATATTATGGTAGAACTATTTTGTATTTTGAAATGGCATAAACAGTGAAATTACACTATTCCAAGCTCATGATTGTGTAAATTCAATTGAACTGAGGATTTTAACAGGTCAGTTCAAAAGTTCAAAATCTAGCAAGCAGAGATGTTACTATTAGCTATCATAGATTTCTAAAAGAAAGGATTAGGAAATAAAAAAAGTTGGTCAAGCTTTCTAAAAAACATACAATGAACAAATAATATCAACTAATCAAACTACAAGGTGATGCATATCAAATCAATCAGACAATTATAATCACCATTTCAACCTACTTAATGATCTAGCACCTCTCAGGCAGCTGCAAAAAATTTATAATTGCAACATAAGATTACAATGCCCCGGCTATATGAATCAGAGAACTGCTCTCCAAAATCATCAATATAGGAGAACAAAACTGAATAGACTTTAACTTTACTGGGGATTTTTTGTCTATATATGCACATCAACAAATTTTCTCCTAAAGCAGCATGTAATTCCCACATCTAACACTTCACATAACCAAAATAATGGTATGTACAACTCAAGCACAAAAGAATGAGGACAAATGATTATATCAAAACCCATTCTACTATATCAACTATCAAGCTTACTAATTCCAATCATAAGGCATTGGCTATATAGATCTAGTTCCTACACTGATCCAAGTAGAATATCATTATCAAAATGTGTTTGTTGCAACAATTTGGTACAAGGCAATACCACCAGTGATATTAAAAATTAACAAAATTATTTTTTTCATTACATTGATTAGTATTTCTGTACTATCTTTCTACCCTTCACATCTGTATCTCTAAGAAACTCAACTAGAATCTAACAGTTGTCTGATTATGTACATACAATCTTAGTCTATCTCTCACGTCTATTTCAAAATATTTCTTACTGTCCAAGGGGAATACAACAATCATGAAAATTTCCAAATGCTCAACTCAATTTCAACCACTCATTTTTTATCATATAAATTATATCTTTAAAAATATCTCCTCTTCGATGTGTGTGAAGGAGAGCCCTGATGCAAAGGGTAAAGGTGCTGCCATGTGACCTAGTGGTCACGAGTTCGAGTTACGAAAAAAGCCTTTTGCAATGCAATGGAACTCTGCATACAATAAATCCTTTTTTCAAACCTTGCATTGGCGGAAGCTTCGTATACCTAATTGTCTTTTGGAGATCAAGACTGAAATAATCATAGAATAGCTACTCTATAAATTCAAATCGAATAAAAATTTCTAATTTAGCTACAAAAATGACATCAGAACACCAATTTTCATAAAATTATGATTCCCTAATCATAAGAAATAAACATTTCTTTATTAAAAAAAAAAACTCACCAAAGAATGTATGATCTTACACTATTCAACCCTTCAAACAAATGTGTGGCTCATCCATCCCATTGGAGGGATATCCCATTGGAGGTTAGGCCATGTGAGTTTGACAAGCCAAAGAATTCTCTAATGTAGGGATATTTTATCCTTCTGAACACTATTCCTTGTCTATTTGATCTGATAGGCTAGGCCATGCAAGTTTGACGAGCCAAAGAATTCTCTGATGTTGGGATATTTTATTCTTTTGAATACTATTCCCTGTCTGTTACTCATGACCATGCATAGAATATACCTTCAACTAATGTCTAGAAGCTAACTAATTTTACTACTGTCTGACATATTATTTAACACTGGCAATATGTATTATTACCTTTTTTGCTTCATTTCTTTACTGAACTAATCATTATGCTGCAAGTACATCCCTTGACTAGTTTTTATACTAACAATTCTTGACTGAAAATGGACCACCTAATATTGTCTAGTAATATACCTCGCAACTAATGTCTAGAAACTAACTGTTAGTTTACTGTCTAACATGCTTTTTTAACATACTGGCAATATACACTTACCCTTTTGCTTCATTTCTTTACTGAACTAATTGTATGCTGCAGTACATCCCTTGACCAGTTTCTAGACCCAATTTCTTAACTGAAAATGGACCAACTTAATTTTTATTGTCTATTAATATACCCTGCAGTTAATGTCTAGAAACTAATTAATTTTCCTACTGTCTAACACGTTTAACATACCGTCAATATGTATTATTACCCTTCTGCTTCATTGCTTTACTGAACTAATTGTCATGCTGCAAGTACACTCCCTTGATCAGTTTCTAGACTAACAATTTCTCAACTCAAAATTGACCAACTTAGTTTTTATTGTCTAGCACAACGCTGAAATATACCCCTTAACCAGTTTGTAAACAGTATCAATTCCACAACTGAAAAACGTTTTTGTTGTCTAGTATATTGCTCAAATATATCTTTTCTTTATTTCCCTACTTTGCTTATAGTCATGCTTCAGAGCATATCCCTTGAAACAAACTCAGCTCCTTGTTGATGCAAGTGGAGACTAAATATGTTTAATATATAGAAATTTACCATGTGATCTTAATTTCATAAGCAAATGTTATATAAAGATACTAAAGCAAAATCCCAGTAAAAACAATAGTTTTGGAAAAAGGAGAAAGACAGAAAAACAGTCTTCTACACAAGAAGCTAAAAATAACTAACAGAAAAGGCCAAATACGACAGAGAAAACACACTTACATTATCATTGTCATTTCCATCACTGGACACACCTTGTGCACATTGTATTTGGCGATCTAAAACACCTAAAAGTCTCACAAGAATGTCAAGTGGAACCAAGTGCAGGACTTTCTTTGAACGAATAGACATGATTTGATTCACAAGTGTTTTGATCTCAGCAAGAGGCAGAGACTGCTCATCTGCTAATTCTAAATCATCAGGAAATTCTGCCTTGCTACAGAAATCTTCTACCATCTCAGAGAAGTTTCCAACAATACCTACATTTAAAAGAATATATATATACACATATATATATGAATTCTAGAAGAAACACCACAATAAGATAGATCACAGAAGAAAGGTCATGTAACCTTGTTGGTCAAGAGTATCTGGGCCTGCTGTTAATGGAACAGTATCAGTTTCTCTCCTAATCATTTTAGGTTTCCTTGAGGTAACAGAAGGTGGCTCCTGCACATTCATTTTGAGATATATTAAACAGCAAAGGAAAGATGTAAATAGCTTACAGAAGATCCTAAACTCACATTGACCAAGTTTTTTTCTGGCCGATCATCACTATCAGTTCAATAACTCTTTTCAGTTTCACAACTTTTTGTTCAATCGACTTCTTTTCAAGTGTTTGATTAGAACTTCTCCACTCCTGAGAAGGACCTGAGAAGCTTGAACAGCACACTTTACATAATCAAAGAAGTGGTAATCGTTGAACAAACAAGGGCATAATCACATGATTGATATCTAAAAGCATTCATTAAATTTTATTAGCAAATAAAATATAAAACAGAACAAAAAAGGTTATGCATTTTAAATGTACAAGGCAATGGGACATCTAAATGCAGCAAGAAGAAAAGAATTGAGTTATCCATACAGAGAGTCCAGTGAGTATCAATGAGACAATTTTTTCTAAAGCCACCCTACAAAGAACAAATCTAATAATGAGCTACTAATTAAATTGGACTAAAAGGCACATCACTTAATGCTATCAAAACTAAAAACTCTGTTGAAAAAGTTATTATGCATCACTTAGATCCAATAGGCTGAAGAAGTATATCTAGTTGTAGATCCTCAAGTCAAAGGCATGTAGTAAAAAAACCTGTCAAAAAACCAAATTTTTATATCCCCTGATTCAAACAGGGAATATAGATTTTATAAAATTCAAGATGTGCAAGCTAAAGCAGATCATTTTCGGCTCAATTCAAACAGAAAAACCAAAACAAGTATGATGCAAACAAAATACACCCTTCTAAAATAAGTTGATCCGATAGCATAACTCAGTTCATGGTTTAATTTTTAACATCACTTCTCTCTCATGAGAATGTTGACCGAGGCACTCAACAACATGAGAATGTCTGCTTATGCATGCGAATTCTCTTGGCAATATGTTACGAGATTCCAACATAGTCTTAACCTTGAATCAGACATGTTTTTAGCATTGTCTTCCTACGTAATTACTCAAATCTTCCCACAGATACAAGTGTAAACTTTGCACCAGGTAATCAAGATCCAAATGACCACTTCAAAAACAAACTCATTAATGTTATCTGTATCATATTGCAGCCCTTCTGAATATTATTGTTGTTTAATTTTGCTTTCAAGTTAATTTATTTTAGCATTTAATTATTTTTCCTCATAAAAACCAGCCATCCAGTACACATTAGTCCAAAGAAATACCATTATACCTTTGCAACAAAAAAAATAACTATATAATTTATTCATAACCATATTTATTTGCCAATAACTTACATTGGCAATGATGAATGTCAATATTTCAATACTGTAAAATCAAAAAACACCAATATACTAGGTGAGGACCTTGAAATCAAATACTCCAATATGAAGGACAAGCTTTGAACCTGAAAGATAAAATTCACACCCACTAAAGTTTTGAATAATTGGTTGATAAGTCATTTGGTGAATGGACAAAAGCAAAGTGCCTAGCATACATAGATAACTAACTATTGCCAACCCACTAAGATTATCATCAGCCCCTAAGATGTCTAGTCCCAAAATTGCACCAGCCCATGTTTAGGAAAGAATTAACTGTTTTCCTGAATATCCAAATAGGTATGAACACAGACCTAGGCATGACTAGGGTACAACATAAAACATAAAAGTTTGTTAAAATAGAAGCCCTTAGTTTTAAGGGTCAATTAGTCATATTCTTTGATGTTTGCTAAAATGGAAGGTTATAGGACATGACAACCCAATAAGCGCAACGGTAAAGTTGCTGCCTTGTGACCTAAAAGTTACGAATTCGAGTCCTGAAAATAGTCTATTACAAAGCAGAGTAAGACTGCGTACACTAGATCCTTCCTCGAGACCTCGCATGGCGGAAACTTCGTGCATCGAGCTACCCTTTATCACATAAAAATTTTAAAAGTCAGTTTAAGCCAACTCATAAAGATTAGAGAAATCATCTAATATTACACACTAGTCTGAATGAGACTTGGACTAAAATATAAATATGCTCTCATGTGCATTAAGGATCAAGTGATCAACTATATACCAAATAATTATATTTGAAATATCTGTGACATTGGGAAGCCAATTTGAGGAATTGCTCATATTTTGACCATTGGGAAGAACATAGATTAATTATCAATCAATTCTTTAATGAGCTTAAGCCAGAAATTCAGAAAGAGGTCAAATTGTTTTTGCCTGATTCATAGAAGAGGCATTCTACAAGGTTGTATAGATTTTGATACCTAAAGCTTCCCATGTTCAGACACAAAACTCCATCGACTGAAAACCAGCAGGAAACAACTTGCAACGTTTGATTCTAGAGTACATAGCTCTAATATCATTGCACAAAATAATAAATCAGAAATGTTGAATCCTAAATCACAATTATAAAATCCAATATGTTCATTGTCACAATAAAAGTCACATGGCATCAAAATGTCAAGTTGAATATTAGCAACTTCGCCTGAAGGTGAGGAAGGGAGTGGAGATTAAGAATGGAAAAAATGAATAAGAAGTTGATTCTTTACATGAAAGTTCAGATAGAGGGGAGAAGAGGGGAGGATGGACGAGAAACTTAAGCCTTAATGTTGACAACGCACTGTAACTATGACCAAACTAATTGACATATCAAACCACACCAGTAGACTTCAAAGATTGTCTAAGATGGCAAAAATTGTATAAATATGATCTCAGCCAATGCATTTATTTCACTATAACTCAAATTTAACCTCACCCTTAATCATACAAAGTTTGTTGGATGAATCAAACCTCTTTGACAAGTCATATAGAGGTTTGTGGCTCCTATACAATGATGAATTTTGTGTGACAACATCCATTATGTGGCTCATATCACACTTGGACACTTTGTTATAAATCTTTTTGTTGCACAGTATGGGAGAGACTTCATATGCCTATAAACTGCTATCAAGTTCAGTAATGTGAAACTTAACGAGGCTAAAACAAAAATTAGAGCCCCAAACTACAAAGCAAGCCCTTCATTTTCCCACTTGGACCCATCTTGTGGAGGAAATCAAAGATTTAATAATGTTGTCAACCAAAATACACAGAGACAACAGTCAAAGTTCCAACATCGTAAACTGACCCTTCTCCTAAAAATAAAGAACCCTTATGTGAATACCAAGATTTAACTCAAGAATAACCCTATTATGACTTGTCTTCAATAATAAACGGTCTGCACATCTCAGATGCACAGTTACTCAACTCAAGAGAGTAAATTTTAAAGTATAAATTAAAATGAATAAACAGAATGACATGGCTCTGTTGGATCCTCATTTGTTGATTAATAAATATTTTTATAATAATTTTATTAACACTAGTATGAGTCCATGTAGATCTCAAAATTTTTGCCTTATGTACACAATTATGCATGCTTCCATAAAATACTAATCAATAACCTTCATGTTTGTGCTACTAACATATATAGCAAGTAAATTTATTCAAACACTTATTTGTCTAAGTAATCAAATAACTTGGACATTGATTAGTTTCTTGTCCAAGAGGTGGCTTCTTGGAGGAGGATAGAATTATGCAAATGTTTATACTTTTTTTTTTAAATCTTTCTAGCAAACCTAGTTCATTTTTCTTGAATCATATCAGATCATCAAATCAATGTAAATCCTATAAAAGAGGCTCCCTCTTGGTGATTCGTCATCAGAGCAACAATTCTCTTTTCTATCAAAAGAAAAAGTATAGATTACCTGGACGAAAGCACTTAAATGCATCGTGATTAAACTTCGTAACCTCTTGATAAAGAATCGAACAGTCGCCCGGGTCATCAGTACCAACGGCTCCATCTTCCTTGAGATTTCTACTCGATAGGAGAAAAAAATACACAAAATATAAGCAATTTAAAAACGTGTCTACGCTCGAACAAATCCAAGGCGCCAGGAGACCAAGAAATTCGATACTCACAGGTATCCCACGTCGCAGTTACTAAGCAGCTCAGCGATCGTTCTCGCGTGCGCAATAATCTCCGGGAGGTCGCCGGCTCGGGACCCGGCGAGCACGTCGGAGAGGCCGATCTTCTGGTCTACAGACCCAAAGCACGGGGGAAGCGAGGGCAAGGATAATGAGGGAGCGATCTCGGAGTGGGTAGTGTTGACCAGGCGGCAGTAGCGCTCGAACCGTAGGTCCTCGTCGAGCTCCATGGGTCAAGCGGAGGCCGTCAGGCTGTCAAGGAGGGAAGGGGATGGAATTTGAGCCGCGGATCGCGGGATTAGGATGGATCCGCGGGGAGCGGTTAGGGTTTCGGCAGGCGAAAACCCTAGAGGTCCGCGAAGGGAGATGGAGCGCGGGCTCGAAGGGTAGGGGAAACGGAGGAGAAGGATTTGGGGAGGGAGGGCAGCAAGTGCTACGCAGGAGCTGGACCCACTTAAATAGAGACGGGGAGCGGGCAACGGCGAAGGAAGTTTTACTATTAATATCTCGTAGGGTAATAGTAGTTCATGGATTTGGGACACCAACGGACTTGTGGCTTCCTCCGCAAGGAAGAATGAGAAGCAACAAACAAATGTAAATTTTCGAATTTTTAAGCATCAAACATTGCATAAAAAATAAAAAATAAAAAATAAAAAATAAACAATAATAATTACCTCATCTCCAAACACACACACTCTCTCTCTCTCTCTCTTTTAATATTATCGTCGTACTAGTAAAAATTTATCTACAAATTTGAAACAAAGATGTTTATTATTTAAGGATTCAAATTAAAAAATAGAGCCTAATTGACATATATGGAACAAAATTAAGACAACGAAATAGTAGCATATAATGAGGTAAGGCAAACTTCCACGTTAAATGAGATAATAGCGTGTAAAATACACAGATAAAATTAAGTGGCCAGCAGAAGCATAGGGCATGAATTTCACAAGTCAAGTAAGTGGTTCTTCTCCTTAATTTCCTCCCTTATATAATGATGAGGACCATTCATTTTTACTAATTAATCGAGAACGTGAAAACTAGTTGCAGTTATGATAAAGAACGATGGATGAGAGATCAAATTCAATTAAGATATTTCAAAAAAACTTAATCACAGCAGATAAAAAATAATATCAGTATTACTGATTTATATCCAACCAATCTACGTACGTACGTAGACTTGATAAATTGTATTTATAGTTCGGGTTGAGTGGACGATCAATTGATTTTATTTGATGGCTCGTGGGTCTTGTCTCAGCTAGGCAACAATATAACCTACGAAAGATGATAGATAGATAGATAGCATGAGAGATTAAATTTTTTTACAAGATATAGACTCTAGGACGAAGAAATTATATTATAATGGTGGAGAGCTTTGACGACCTAGCTACAGAATGATGATAACTGTATATATACAGAGAGATAGAGAGAGTAATTTACATAGATGACCAAATAAAAGATGATATATAAAGTAAATTTAAATTGCAGAGTTTAATGTTTAAAAAAATGGACTCCTAAAAATGCAAATTATGTTATGATCTATAAAATGGTTTTTGCTTCTGGAGAAAAAAGCTCCATCAATTGGTTGCTGGCGGATCAGTCGTTGGAATCGGTGAGTCATACTTATTATTGGCGGGTCTTTAATTTGGAGTTCATCAAATTACATGGTATATAAGTTAAAATCATTTAGTCTATTGAAGATTTATTATATAATTGACTCAAGTGTCAAATTAATTATATTGTTGGAAATACAATGTTCTCTA
>JBAMHZ010000031.1:2458579-2469163 GCA_037177395.1 Alpinia galanga
AAATTATTCTCATTCGACTTAACCTTTCTTCAATCAATCAAACAGTCGGGGTTGTCTTGTTAACTTTGTTTGACCATCCTCCTTTCTCTGATTCTCTACTTATGAAATAAAAATGTAGCAGTATCGCGAAGCAATTTTATTTTCGTTTTCTACTCGTAAAGAAGCTGATACCAGTTCATACACACTGAGCAGAAATACAAAAGGAAGAAAACTTAATGAATTGGTAGCCAACCAATTCATTAAGTTTTTATTGCTCCATACAAGCAATTTTATCAATCAACATTTCTTTTATTGTTCCAGGATTTCCCTCTCTAAATTTTAATTTTTGAAGGTATCAGATATTACTCATTGACAGACACAAAATTAAATTATAATCTTGCAGCAGGAAAACTCACAAGTACAAGTAGTTTACCTCAATAAACCTGTATCCTAACTCTCTTTCAATGTCTCTAACAAGACAATTTTGCTCATTTGAATGAATGAGAATTGCACTTCCCTTTTTGCCTGCTCGTCCAGTTCGACCAGACCTATGAACAAATAGCTAAGAAGTTTTTGGAATCTCATAATGTATCACCTGGACAAAGAAAGAAGCAAAGGTTAATAAAAATTCTATTGAAATATTCCATAAAAAGAAAAAAAAACAACAAAAGTCCTAGAAGTCATAAAGAATTAAAGCTAGGAAAAAGATCAAGCCATAGGTTTACATCGAGTAATGTCAGGGCTAATAAGTCAGCACTAATTATAGATTATACACCAAAGCATACTTCCAACATGCCATCACATAATTATTTGAGTAGCAAAAGAAGAGAGAAAGATTGTGGTCGCAATCAACTAAGAGCTAGCCATCCAATAACCAGAGATATATCCACCAGCAACTCTGGGAAAGTATATTTCCTATACAAATTATTATGTGATGAAGTAGCAGATATTGGCATCAGTGTTGAAGTAGCAGATAACTGCAATTGTGTCAAAATCATTAGCCTAAAAGCTCAACAAATAATTGCAACGATGTCAAACAAAATTTCCAATCAAAGCATGGCATCTACGTGGAGGCTCCTCCTAGCAACCCTACATGTAAATGAATTTTCACATGAGAATGTGGTATGTAAACTAGATGCACATTCAAAAGTTTTTCAAGAAGGCAGGTTCAGAACATTTGCTATGATACATTAGCAAGCCACTAGAGGAACAAGTGAAGAAGGAAAGATGTGAACCAGATCGACATTTGGAATATCCAAACCACAAGCAGCAACATCAGTAGCTATTAAAATATTAAAGTGACCATCACGAAGTCCAGCAAGTGTCTTTTCCCTCTGATTTTGTGCAATATCACCGTGAAGGGCCTCACATCTAAAGCTCCGACCCATAGAATACGCTAGCCTATCTGCAACACGTTTTGTTTGAGTGAATACTATGCATTTACCTCCTTTATCATGTTCCTACAAGGAAATCAAAATGATGTTAGTCACAACTATATCAATTGAATTGACATGGTTCAATAAGTAACTATATTTTAAAGAGTTGACTATGTTACCAATTTGGTTTATAAAAGGGTAGCTTAGTGCAAGAAGCTCCTGTCATGTGAGTTCCCAGGGAAGGATTCATTGTTTTTTTAGAATTTGAACTTATAACCTTTAGGTCACAAAGCAATAACTTTATCAATTTGGTTTATAACTTACTTTAACTAGTGACCCAAGAATTGATGGTTTTGTATAATTTTCCGAGACAATAGAATAGAGTGTTATTCCTTCTGCTAACTTCTGATCAGAATCACCAACCTACAGAAGAAGATACATGCTTAAGAATTTTCTGGAAACATGAAAAGGAATTAGCAACTTAGCCAACTAATAGTGAAAATAAAATACAATTCATATGAACTATCTTTTACCCATAAAATGCAGTAAACTAACCATGGCTATATTTGTCATAATCTCAAAGATAAAGTAGACTATGAAGAACTAATATTCACATAAGCAAAAGAAGAAGAAGAAAAAAACATCAAATGGAGTAACCTTGGCTTGTACCGATTTAAATTTTGCCAATGTTCAAAATATTTGACAAGATCTAAAGGGTGTTGAGGTGATCTAGGATAGGAAGGTTTATTTTCATAAAAAATAACTATAAAAAAACCACTATCAAAATGACATAGAGACTGTTCGACAGAAATCTACTATCAACATGCCTCCAGTACCAAAAGAAAATGAACTTGCACAAACAATTAGAATAAAGACGATGATCATGCAAAAAAAGATGCAAAAATTTGATACATCTATTCAAGTATTCATACTAGTCCAAGAAAAAAGAAAATGAACATTGATGCTCCATCAAACAAAGTCAAACAAAACACTAAAAAACAATACAGTATTGAAATATGAGTTGGACTTGCAAGGTCAATTGCTAACTGGATTATTTAGAAATTTTTGTGTAAGTTTCCTAATCCAAGCTGGCATAGTTGCAGAGAACATCAAAGTTTGATGTTTTGGAGGCATCTTTTCTAAAATTCTCTCAACAGCTTCAGCAAATCCAACATTAAGATTTGATCAGCTTCATCGAGGACAACAAATTGAATTTCAGATAAATTCAAGGCGCCTCTATTCAGCAAATCAATAATCTGGCCAGGAGTCCCAACTACAGCATCAACACCATAATCAAGTGCCCTCATTTGCTGGTTAATTGGAGAGCCACCATAGACACATAATGTGTCCAAAGTGGAGGATTCTCTAAACTCTTTCTCAACTTGTCGAGCAAGTTCTCTGATTGGTGCCAGCACGATCGCCAAAGGGTTTCTTCCACGACTATACAAAAAGAACATGGTATGGCAATTACTCGGCCATAAAAATTACTGAAATTGAAATTTTTGTGAAAGAATTAGATACAACAAAACATAAGTATGTACAAAACCATATAGATATACAGGTATACACACAAGATCATGTATATATGGAGAAGTATCGACATCTGGATAATGACCTAACCCATGTTTGGCCTGAAACCATAAAATTTTATCCATGATTGGAATTCCAAAAGCAAGAGTTTTCCCTGTGCCTGTTCCTGCACGACCAATCATATCTCTCCCTTGCATTGCAGGGTCAAGAACAGCTCTCTAATCAAATATCCAAAAAAAAACATTGTGATGTAACCATAAGAACACAGTTAGAATTATAATGCCACTAGAAAGCAAAATCAAAAGTGATGGAAAACGTTGAATAACAAATGTTAGGGAAAAAATTTAGAATTTATGCATCATGATTTGTGATATCACAAATATTCTATATGAATTGTATATCAAATATTATGATATTTTGCATCTTCTAGGTGATCACCGCTAACAAGCTTCCCGTGCAAGAGAGTTCAAAGCAGCAGGGTGCACATGCACACACATACGGGATTCAAAGTCTGCAGAATTCTCTAGACTATTTTGCAAGAGGTGTATATACACACACACATAATAAATTAATATGCAAATGAAATGTATACACACACACACACTAAATTAATATGCAGACGAAAAATGTTGAAACCCAACTCCTTCTCAGTTATATGAATAAGAATAGCAGGCCATAGCATGATCCATAAAGGAACCTTATGCTTGAAAAACCAAGTGCATCTTCAAGATGTTCAAGTAAAATGTGAACTTAAACAACAGTTAATGCACTGAAACAATCAATTGCTTGATTGACTAAGAACTTGAGCCAAACAAAAACATATCATAAAATGATGTTTGAACACCTAGCAGTTCTCTATCTCCACTTTTTAAATCAATATAGAAACTAATGCATTTGGCTAATTTAGGTTGTTTCTCATAAGTCAGGGAGCTGAACTGACCTATGAGAACGTATTTCAAGTCAGCTCTGTGCTATTCCAGACGACCGTGACCAAACATAGTCAAGCTACTAAGTTATAACGAAACACAAAAGTTTAAAAACAAATATCCACGCCAAGTGCAAAATGTATTAGCCTGAAGAAAAATAGAACAAAAATGAAATTTTGAATAAGAACACTTGATACCTGTATAGGGAAAAGTTTCGTGATTCCCCTTTTTCCAAGCTGAGACACGATATCCTTCGAAATTCCCAGTTCATCGATCTCTAGCACCTCCTCGCCACTCTTAAAATCCTCTTTGTCTTTCTCATCCTCATAATAATCATCAAAGGCGTATTCAGCAGAGGCGACATCAGTAGCCCTGAACCCCCACCGGACGAGCCGAATGGAACTCCCTACGGATGAGACCACAAAAAACAAAATTTTGATTCCCATAAGCACCAAATAAGGGTCTTTCATCGCCAGAAGCCAATGCCAAGGCAGGTTCCGCGGTTATCACTGGCGGGGCGGCGACACAACTCGCAGGAGAGCAAACCAGCAAGGGACCGACAATGCCATGCCGAGGCGGCAGCCAAAATGGACCTACGGAACAAGAAGTTCATCGCAAAGCTAACACGACGTCGACATTAGGGTTTTGGTCGTCAGGGGAAGGCTTAATCCTCCCTCCAAATTGAGATAAAAAACCTTCATTTATAATTTTACAACTTTCTTTTCCGGCAAGCGAAAAAGACTGCTTCCTTAAATTTAAGAAGTAATCTTTTTACCATTTTTTTTTTGTTTTGTTTTGTTTTTTATCTCCATTTTTCGCTGTACTAATCGGCAAAATAAACAAACAAATAGCTAGATTGCAGAGCGAGATGCAGAAAGACAAATCAGTTGGCAACAAAATTTCACTAGTGAGCATGGCTTTAAAATAGTAGCCACCACTCCAGCTATTTTCTAAACAACAAGAAGCTACATGGACTAATGTAAGCACATCTATTCAATCCGCTTCCACAATCACAAAAAGCTCAGCATCGGGATGAAGCTAGAAATTGCATTTGCCAAATCCAAATCTAAGTTTTTAGCACAAATCAAACTGCTAGCTTCATATGGATGAGAGATCCTCGTACACAGACTTGATACCTGGTCGCTCGGAGAGCGGGCGAATACACCTTAATGCGATCCCCAGCATCTCTTTCATCCCCTTGGATGCGACTGGATTTGCCATTTCTGCTGTCATTGTTGGATCGAAGCAGTCAGATCCTCGCCCTTCTGCCACCCGCAATCTTATGCAATCTATAAGATCCACTGCTCCTTCCTCCCCTGAGACCACATCCCCTGCACACCTACCCGTCAATAGTTCCAAAAGAACCACACCAAAGGCATAGACATCTGACTTGAAGGAGGGGGACGGCTTCTTGGACACCGCCAGCTCAGGCGAACGGTAGCCCAGCACCCCAGCATCGAGAATTTGCTCGACTGTGCCTGACTGAGTCATCAGGCGATGGAGGCAGTAATCAGCAACACGAGCATTGAGGTCCAGACCATCCAGCAGTATGTTGGAGGCTTTCAGATTGCCGTGAGGAGTGGCTCGGTCAAAATGGAGATAGTTCAGGCCACGGGCAATGTCGACGGCAATTTTGAGACGCTGAGCCCATGTCAAAGGGGGGCCTCCTTTCCGTTCCGGCCGGTCTGAATTACAAAGAACATCAAGCAAAAACCATGTACATTTTTGAAAGTTAGTTGGGCGGGTTCTTTAACGGTCAGTCCATAAGGACTAGAACAGTTTTTGTGATCTGAAAACAAGCTTAGCCTCTTTTAACAAACACAATAAATATGGAAACTGATCGAGTAGATGCACGGGAGTAGACGCGTACCATAAACGAAGCTAGCGAGGCTTCCCGGTGCGACGTATTCCGACAAGAGAAGCTTCTCATGCTGAGTAGGCCCCCAGTAATATCCCCGCAATCCCACCACATTAGGATGCCTGATGTTTGCGAATTTCTTCGCCTCTTTAGCAAATTCCTTCTTCTGTTTTGCCACTCCTTCCCTAAGCCATTTCACCGTCAAGTAAACTCCATTGTCCAGGGTTGCTCTATAAGAAGTTCCATGACTGCTCCTTCCCAACACTTCGGCGGGCGCCCTAGATAATTCATCTGGAGTTAGGATTATTGATTCATCCAGAAAATGTAAATCACCAGCCAGCCTATCCGGCGAATGTACATCCAGTCTTGCAAGATTTTCTTGAGTATACATGCTGCTGGAATCTGGTGACCATGAAAAGTGACTTTTCCTCGATGACGGTGAAAATCCAGCGACCACAGCAGCCATTTTCTCATCTGGATCGAGCATCTCCGACGAAGAACGTTTTCGGGGAGCAATAAGGTCATTGGCAGATACCAGTGACCCACCAGATTCTCTACTTTTGCTTCCAGTGATTTCTGGAAAGCTTCTTCTATGAAGATTCTTGTCAGAAACCTTGTCTGATCCAGATCCCCTGGAAGCTCTCATATAACGCATGGCTATAGCCAAGAGGATCAGAATAAGTGCAGCCACTACACAGGCAGTGATAATCCCGGCGATGACAAAAGTTTTGATTGATTTGTGATCACGATTCTCCAATGAAGAACTACCAGATCCAGGTGGACCACTTGGAAACTCTAATCTGGAATTGCCTGGATGGAACGAAGACTCCGGGAACTTTCTAAGGTTTTCTGAAACTGTTCCTGATAGGTCATTGTACGAACAATTGAAGTATACAAGTGTATCAGGCAGTGTCGATGGCAAAGAACCAGAGAAATGGTTAAGGGAGATATCAAGGGAAGTGAGAGAGGAGAGTTTTGTGAGAACAGGCGATAATACACCAGAAAAATTGTTTGCAGAAATATCTAGAACTCGGAGCATAGTCAAAGACCCAAGGCTTTCAGGAAAACTACCATCAAATCTATTAGCTGATATATCAAACACACAAAGATTGGACTGGTTGGAAAAAGATGATGACAAAGTTAAATTACCATAGAACATATTGTTCTTAAGATGAAGCTCTTGCAATGTGGAGGAGCTTAGTAGGTCATTTAGAACAGGTCCCCCAAGCTTATTGAAACTGAGATCTAACACAGTAAGCTTCGGATACTGAACGAGAACAGCAGGGAGATCATCTATCAAAGAATTATGAGAAAGATTAAGATAACTAAGTAGAAGAAATTGCGAGGTTATATCTGGTATGTGCCCTGTCAGTTGATTTCGGCTAAGGTCAATATACTTGAGGTCATTTCCCCACTTCGCAACACGTGATAAATTGCCAGTAAACTGATTGTTTGATAGATCAAGCACTGAACAGGTTCCTTGCACCACTGGAAGTTCACCAGAAAGAGCATTAGAAGAAAGATTAAGGATTTGCAAACTTGTTGAGGTGATCATATTAATATGTCCTGCCATACACAAAACCGATTTGTTCGTCAGCAAATGAGATACGAATAGTGGCGTACTTATCCTGAAATTAAGCTTGAAGATGAGAAGAAGAGAAAAATTAAACCATAGAAATAATATGTTTATCCTGTAAGAAATATCATGCAGTTTTTTTGTTAAGAGTGTAAACCAGAACAGAGGAAATGGGCATCAAACTAACTTATTGGTAAATTAGTTGATAAAAACTACATTCAGTAACTGGTAGTCAACTACAAAATACTGTTAACTTTCGGGAGACTGATTTGATAGGCATTTGCTGAATCTCCAAAGATTTTCAAAATGACATGTGGTATACCAATAAATTAAACAAAACAAATACCATTCTGACAGGAAAAATATGCTTTTTAAGTGTCAATTATTTACCGAGGTGCTACAGCTTGCTGATTCTTTGCAGGATTCATTTTTTAAACAGGTGAAAACATACTTGATGAAAGTAACACTTGCTCGTTCAACTATTTTTTATACCATCAATGTCCAATTAAATTATCGCATAGCATCACTAGCACAACCAAAGGAGAAGCAACAAGACATGTATACTGAAGTCATCAGCAAGACAAACTTAGAGTGAATAAGAAAAGCAATGTAATGTTAAACGATCCTTGACACACATACTTATCAAGTTAACCCTATCCAACAAGTGCAGGCAGTCCAACTATCGAACAAACAAGAAAAACAATGTAATAGCTAAACATATCCTTCACTCTCATCTTGTGAAGTCAACCTTATCAAACAATCTTCTACTAGTCAGACAATACCTGCCCCATTCTTGTTAGATGGAGATTTATTAGTCATGAGTGAATATCATAGAAAATGAAAAGGAAATTCTCAAGTAGTGTGGAGATAGCACAGACCTGTTAGGTTGTTTGCACTCAAATCCAATTCGCGTAAAACCAAAGTGTCACCTTTGAGAAGTCCACCGGGAAGGAAACCGCTAAATCCATTATTTCCTAACCTTAGAACTTCCAGATCATATACATAATTAAACCCAGGCAGCTCACCATTTAACTGATTGGAACTTAAATCCAACACCTTCAAGCTCCCAAAAGTAGAAATCCCAACCCCAATCAGTGATCCAGTCAATTTGTTGTTGCTGAGATGTAAATACTTGATAGTCTCTGAGATATCTGACAAAGACTTCAACTCCCTGGGGGTCGAAGTAAGCAAATTCCCACTGAAATCAACATGGATAACACTAGATGATTGCATAAGGAAGTTCCAATCGACACTACCATCAAGCTGGTTCCAGCTAAGATCAACTGACTCCAAATTGTTAATAAGTTCCAACCCAGATGGAATGTGTTTACTAAAAGCATTGTAGGACAGATTCAAAGCTACCAAGTTCCTGAGACCTGTCAGAGTAGCAGGCAAAGGACCGGATAGAGAATTGCAGCTCAAATCAAGAGATTTGATCGAAGTCAATCCGCCAATGGTGTCGGGCAAAGAGCCTGTGAATTCGTTTCCAGCCAAGGATAAGTTCTGCAAGCCGTGAAGCTTCCCGAGACCTGCCGGTAACTCCCCCGAGAAGGCATTCTTGGAAATGTCAAGATACTCCAAGTTATTCAAATCAGAGATGCTGTCAGGCAAGCTACCAGAAAGGTTATTATTTGCCATGGAGAGCTTCAAAAGCATGGTGAGGTTAGCAAACACAGATAGGTCAGCGTAGCCAGAAATATCATGGCCATCGAGAATAACACCTGTCACATTCACACCATTACAGACAATACCGTTCCAGGACGCTGGGCAGCCATTGAAGTCGATGGACTCCTCATTCCAGGAACCGATGACGTATCCAGTGGGATCATGTGTTATACCTTTCTTGAACGCCAGAAGCGCCAGGATATCCGGTGAAGGAAGCTGCCCGAAGCCAGGAAAGAAAAGGAGAAGCAGTACAGAAATTCTTACGAGGAGATTCATTAATCTTCAACCACTGGCAGAACTGAAACAGAAAGGAGAACTAAAGAACTTGTAAAACACTATTTGCTGCTGCTTCACCCAAATTGACCTGCGGTGTTTCAACTTGGTATATAGTAGGTCAGATCTACCATCCAACACAGAAGCACGCTCCTCCGAGAGCGATTAGATCATAGCAAAGGCAGCTTTTGCAAAAGATTCCACTCACGAGCAGCAAAGATAGCGGCTTTTCGAGAGAAGCAAAGACGTTAGCAGCTAAAAAAAACGAAGAACTCGACTTTTCTTCTACTACGACAAGGAAAGGGGGCACCTTGAAAGCCCTAACAGCTCCACCACCGTGAAGTGGCCAAAACCACAGCAAAGCTTCTCCAATTCGCAGCAATCATGTCGCGGGCCATCTATCCTCACCAGAATAACAAAAAAAATTTGTCTCAACTGGGATAAAAATCCAAAAAGGAAATGGAAGAAAAACAGAGGAAGGGGAAGAGCGAAGGACAGAAGTTGCAATGAGGGAGGAAGCCTAACCCTATAGCGACGGAGTGGGTTCCTCCCCGACGAAGAGAGTACAAAGATCGTCGCTGTGCCTGCGTGCATCCGTGGACATGTCGCCCTGTGGAGCACTTTTGTTGTTTTTATTTTAAGCGCATGGGAAGGTGTATATCTCAGTATTACCCGCCAAAAAGCAAACACGCGCCTCGCGGACGCGAAGCACCTATCAGATCCACTTCACTAATTAACAGGGGAAAATGGTGCACTGAAAACCACGCGCTTGTTATTTCCGTTGCAGCTTCCAAGAACGCAATTGGCATTCACATAGTAGTCATGATTTTGAGTTCTCGAATCTGGTCAAATCTACTATAACTTGCACCCTTTACCCTGTGCGATCCACGTGTGACGTACATTAACTCATTATTGTAGATGCGAATTTCAACTCAGACGGTTTTAGCCACAGTCGAATTGGCATCGGAGTTTAACTCAACGAAGAATAAATTTTGACGGCAATTCAATTCAATTGAAATCCGATTAAATTATAACCATCAGCACATGATACAATAATGATTTGTTGAATTCTAGTTAAATTATTGCCAAAATCTAATTACAGTCGGGTTAGATTTTGATTCTTGCTTGATCATGGATCGGATTCCGACCGTAGTTGGACTGGAATTTAACGTCGGCCTGATTACGATTAGATTCCGATAGCAATTTGATCAGAATCCGATCAATCGTAGCCGTCAGTAGCCACAATATTGGTGGCCAGAATTCGATCGAATTCCAATCGCGATTGATGGTATCAACATTCTCTAAAATTCAAAAATTGATCTATAGTTTCATCGACAATAAAGAAATCAATCGTCAATCACCACATATAACTCCGTCTATGCACAGTTTTATGTATATATA
>JBAMHZ010000031.1:2472560-2491500 GCA_037177395.1 Alpinia galanga
CCAGGTTACATTGTATCTAAGATTTATTTTTGCATCCTTGTTTCTTAATTTGTTCCATATTTCTGAAACTGCAATCATTTGCATCTTTCTCCTTATCGTCATTCAGGTCTTCGTCTACCACAAAGCCTTCCCTATGCCAGTTCTCTCCTACAAATTCAGCAACCCCGATCCCATATCGGGCCAGGAAACTGATGATGCGTCACAGTTTGTGTCATGCGTCTGCTGGCAAGGTCAGTCATCCACGCTGCTCGCTGCCAACTCCAGTGGCAACATCAAGTTCTTGGAGATGGTCTAACCGTTCAGCTCGGAGGAAGAATGACTTTGCCTGAGAAAATGAAGTCACCATTGCTACTAAACTTTTGAAGCTCCACAGTTTGACGACGAGAAGGCGATGACCGAGAGCTAATTATTTTGTGTAAAGCATTCAATTTGAGCTACATATATATATATATATATATATGATTGGTGAGGGAAAAATGTTCATGGCAATCAACAAAGTTAATATGCTGGAAATCTGCTGTGTGGTTGCGTTTGATAAGGCAATGTCACTTCCTGGATTGAATTGTAGATGTTGTAACTTTAAGTGGTTTTGTTGATTGAGGTTTAAATTGGTTTGATGGGATGGCTACAGAGCCTCCTCTTCTTCTTCTTCTTCTTATTTTATTTTATTTTTTTATTTTTATATCAGTGACATTGACATGAATTTATATTACATATTTTTATCTGAAAAGAAAATGCTAAAATTAAGTAAACTGAAAAGCAAGCATTTTAAGTGCATTTTTCTTTCGAACATAGATTTTTGTTTTTATGTATATATATTCGTTCCTTGAATCATTAAGCAAATTAAGCTCCTTCTGAAAACCAAACCACCTGCCATCGCCGTCCATCATCATACCAATCAAATCTCAGTCGTCCGATTTGCCGACACCCAATTGGAAGAGATCGGAGACGGTGGGCAGCTTGATCTCCCCCTTGACGGACAGCGGGATGGTCAAGTCGCCGACGATCGGCAGGTCAACGATCAGTCCCACGTCCAATTGGTAGTCAATGTCCCAATCGCGGCCGACGTCCTTCAGCAGACTGATCACGAAGTCGTACGGCACCTTCACAGGCACCTCCAACTTCGTCTCCCCGTTCGCCGCCAGCGAGCCAGGATCCGGAATCTTGCCCGAAGCTATCTCCCTTTACCCATTAAATAGCTCAAAATTATCAATTAAATTCGATTTAATCAAAAATAAAAATCAGAGTAACTTATAAAAAATACACTCGAGATTTTGGCAAAAAAAAAAAAATTAAGGAACACCTGCCGGCGCTTTTGAGGGAGAAGGAGACTTCACAGATGGGGATGGAATGGGAGTAGGGATTATGGACGGCGACGTCGCTGTGGAAGAGGAAGGAGTCACGGGAGAAGGACTTGATCGAGACGGCGGCGAGGGAGGCCTCCGGCTTCGGCACGCCGGCGATCTTCTCCACCACGAACTCCTTTGCCTTGTCGAACAAACTCGCCATTATGTCTCGCTATATATAGCTATGGTCTTCTTCTTCTACGTCGTCGAGGAGCGATGGCAATGGAGAGGGAGAATACATATAGGGAGCGAAGTCAACGCCTAACTGGGGAAGGGAGAAGTCAACGGATGGATGGCGCAGATCGGATGGCACGCGGATTGTTAGCTGTGGACTTGAGATTTGAATGGAAACCATGTGGAATATCGCCGACGATGCAAACAATTAAGAAAGCCGCGACTAGGAATACGTAATATATATATGCTGCAAAAATATATGTATATATAAAGAGATTTATTACCTATTTATTTGGACGATTTACTTTTTTTTTTTTAAAAAACTATTCTAAATTGGTTCTAATGAAATAGTGTTTCAGGTTTAGTGTGCTTAGTTTGACAACCAATTGAAAATAATTCTTATACTTGATAAAATATGAAACTTTGTGGCTAGATTTACCAACTATGCTTAATTAATATTATATATTTTCCATTAATACATGCGTTTCGTGACCTATCATTTCATTCGTTTGGCCCCCGTACGTGTAACGATGACTTCAAATGGCGGAGCTCTGCTTGAAGTCGACGTCGGGACCAGCGCTGGCTCTGGTTCTCTCGTCCTCGCCGGAGATCTCCTCGAGGGACAGGCCCTTGGTCTCCGACACAAGGAAGGTGAAGAAGAATCCGAGCATGTTGGTGAAGGCGAGGACGATGAGTGCCTTGCGGATTTGATCGGGCTGCTGGTCCAGCGTGTAATTCTGCACGACGAACGTGCCGATGAGGGCCCCGGCCTTGCCGGAGGCGGCGCTAATGGCGTGGCAGGTGGCGCGGATTCGGGTTGGGAAGAGCTCCGCCGGCAGCACGAAGGTGGTGCTGTTGGGGCCGAAGTTGGCGAAGAAGAAGGTGAGCGCGAAGAGGACGGCGAAGAGGATGGCGTTATGGTTGAGTAGGTAGCCGTATTGGACGCCCAAGATCAGCATGAACAGGGACATCATGAAGAAGCCGACGAGTTGGATCAAGTGCCTGAATTAATTCAAAATTAGTCAGTTCAATCCAATTGCATTGGTTTGATTCATCCGTTTACCTTCCGATCTTTTCGATGTAGTAGACGGTGAACCAGTAGCCGGGGAAGGTACCGAAAATGGCGACGATGGTCATGGCTCTCGAAATTTCGAACACCTCCCGGAGCGCATTCACATTCGTCGCCGGACTCGTGAGGTGGATCGCCTGGAAGATGTCCTTCTGCGTCAAGTTCTGGCTGTAGAACGCGATGTCCAGGAGGAACCACGTCGTTGTGGTCCCCAATAAGTGCAACCCGTGCCGGCTGAGGAACTCCCGCGACCAAAGCGAGTACTCGTTGGCGGCCTTCATCTGCCCCACCTTCTCCGGCTCCGCCTCTATCTCGACCTCCAGCACCCGCGCCATGTCCTGCGCCGCCTGCTTCGCGTTCCCTGCGATCAGCGCCGTGTACCGCGCGGTCTCCGGCATCTTCATCCGCCAGTAGAACGTCACAACCGCTGGCAGAGCCCCCAGCATCAGCACGATCCGCCACATGTAGTCCGCCGCCACCTGCGTGGACTTCACCGGGTCGTCATTGAACGACGGCGCTGGGTTGTAGTGCAGGAATACCGCCGACAGCGTCATCGACACCACTCCGGCGAAGATGATCCCGACGCCCTGCATGGCGAACACCGCCGCAATGAACGCGCCACGTGTCTTCTTGTTGGCGTACTCCGACATTATGGTGGCGGAGAGAGGGTAGTCTCCGCCGATGCCGAACCCGAGCCAGAAGCGGAAGAAGCAGAGGGTGAGGAGGACGGGCTTGTGGGCCCTGGCCGGGTCGCCGCGGGTGCCGCCGAAGGAGAGGCCAGAGCAGACAGCGCAGACGGCCATGAGGACGAGGGTAATACCATAGATGCGCTTGCGGCCGAGCTTGTCGCCGAGCCAACCGAACACGAGTTGACCGGAGAGGGTGCCGACCAGGGCCACGCCGATGACGGTGTTGTTGATGTGGCGGGGGAGCTTCCCTGGGGTCTTGCCGTCGTCACTGGGGAAGTAGAGGCGGCCCAGGAGCTTCGAGATAGTGGAGATGCAGAAGAGGTCGTAGGCGTCGGTGAAGAAGCCCATGCCGGCGATCATGATCGCCGTGATGTGATACCACTGCGTCCTGGCAGAGTCCAAGGCATTGAGCACTGCAATCGACGACATGATTAATGCTCAGCTACTACTCGATGAAATTCGATCGATTCTCCTCCGATTATGGAAGACTTAGCGCGTGTGATTTTATAGAGCGTTGGGTTAAAACAATGGCGTTTTAATCTTCGAGGTGATCGAGGGAGAACGGGAGCTCAAGGAGCATATTCCATCATAAGATCTGTTTTTGGTTGGAGTTGGATAGAGAGGAAGAGAAAGCTTCGATAGGATGTAAGGTCGTAGTTTGGATTTTGTGTTGGTGTTTTTTGTTTTTACGTAATTCTTTAAGATTGGGTTCTTTAACATTTTTTTATGCTAGCGAATAAATCAAAACATACCACAATTTCATGAAATTCACTGTGATAAGCATAACCCTGTCTGATTGAAGTTCGTGATCTTATCTTTTGATTCTTTTTTTTTTTTTTTTACATCTCCAGATTACTACTGGTTATCTGACAAGGTGAGTACCATTTGCTTGAAGCTTGGATTGGCTAGTCCTAAGTTTGAGCTCCATGCTCTAAGTCAGCAAATGTGAATTGGGAATACTGATTGTCCTTCTGCACTCATAGAATAGCATAATTTGGTATTAAGGTACTACAAGTGTTGTCCTACAACATTCAATTAAGTGGCATTTAAGTCACTGGAGGAAAAGTAATCGTCTATAGCCAAGGAATTGAGAAGGTACCAAATGTAGTGTTGCTTGAAAGGCCCCGAGAGAAAGAAAAAAAAAAAAAAAAAGCGGAATTGCATTTGTCCAAATGGAGTACAATTTCAATCAAATCGTGGCCCATATGCTCCGCCACACGGAGGCGGCGGCAATCGCATGGCGCTGTAGCTCCCACCGCACCAAGCCTCTGCTACTCCTTATGACGTCGACGTACGCTGGGTTTCGCCAGTTGCTGAAGGTGAACACGCGCGTCAAGTGATTGATGTCGTTGAGGCGGCCGATAGGTTCGGACGTTGTCCACTCAATGAGCGGTTAAATGGTCAGATTAGAAATTCTTGTGAAAAAGGCTAGCTTGGACTGAATCCTTCATTTTAACAGAGAAGCATGGCAAACTATCGCGACGCCAAGTGGTATCCAAATTAGAATGTAAACATAGCCATTCGAACTACCACAAAAGTAACGCTAACTACGACTGGGGGAGGCAATGTTGTTGACCGGCCTAAAGGAGTTCTCCTACAAGCAGTTCCCGGAGAACAGGAGGAGCCTCGCTGGCGGCATGCTCTTTTTGGGCCTCGCTTGCTCTCTGCGGTCATTCGTCGAACGCCTGGGCGGCACCGGAGGAGGAACAGGTGGGCCAGAGAGGTTCGGCTTGGACAACCATTGATCGATCCGCAGATCGGACGGTTCTTATTCCTTCATGACGTCATTTCCAAAGCTGGCCTCCGAATATTCTCCTGGATAATTTTAAACCTTCAGGGGCAAAGTGGGAAATTGAAATTCCGGGGCCCATCTAAATCCTCAACGCCTTTCATGCTTCTGGAATGAATGAAGTTGTAAATTTATATGATGGTGAAGGGCTAAAATGGAAATTCGGCTCTTAAACTGACCCCCTCCTCCTCTATATAAACTCCCCACCGTCTCATACCTCCGCATCCTGAACCTTCTAGGTTTTCGTTTGTCGGTTTTTCGGCTCTCCTCTTGATTCACAATAATGCCTCGCCGTAGCTCCGGTGGTAAGTTTTCAATAGCTGTTTCTTCTTCTATTATCTACTGTCTCGTTAGGAATTGGATCAGTAAGTGTTTCGTGTTCATACGTTTTGTTTCTTAGTTTTCTTAATTTTTCCAAAGTTTTCGGATGGTTTTGTTATTTTGATGTTTCCTTTGGATAGATCTGATTGTTGTTGTTGTTGTTGTTGTTGACTGTTGTTCTGAACAATCTGAACCATAGAACGGAAACAAAACTTGGTAGGGGATACCGATCGAATGGTTTTCCAATCATTTGTTTTCATTGGATGGGATTAGGATCAGATACTGGTCTCTATTGAGTTAATAACGCAGGGTTTTTTTTTTTCATTATTCAGCTAGTAAAAATAGATCTAAAACATGACTATAGATTGTTAGATATCGTTTTGCTGGTTGTTACAATAGTCATGTTACGATAGCATGTAATAGATCCCTGTACATAGATTGGTGTTTGATGGAAGTGATAAAATGTGTTATGAATGCGTGGGCAGAGATTGGTGTTTGATAGAAGTGATAAATCTTACTGTATGTTTCCTCTTGTGTAGATTAGATACATATTTGTAAACTACATATATATTCTTTTATAAGTTTAACTGTGGTTGACGGTATATATTGATAGAAATTTAAGAAACATAAGCATTAACAAAGTGCAGAACTCTGTGAGAACAATCTCTCATAGTGTCAAATTAAATGATAGTAATGATTTATAAGATTTAAAATTATCAGCCCTTTTTGCTTTGTCGAATAAAGTAATGGAACTATTTTATTCAGCTATCACTTATAAGCAGTTGGAAACTTACATATTTGATGTTTCAGATTAATGCAAATCTGTGTGTCTATTAAGTTTATATTTATGTACATGTGGGTATTTATATAGGCTGCTGGGTAAAAACTCATAAAAAATAGCCCAGGTGGATTTCTTATGTTAACAAAAACAGGTTATGGTTTTAGAAGTTGCTATTTTTTTGGTAATAGAAAGCAATCTTAATTTCTCCCGTTAGCCAACCTTTTTGTCCTTTCATGTTTTTTTTTCTTTTGTTAAAATTTGTTGTCATTTAATTTTAACACATTTAAAATGTTTTTTTTTCTCAATTTGTGAGATTTTTTGGGTTTTGGGTTGCAATGTTAAATATGAAACGTCTTGTTATCTTTTTAGTGCTTATAAATTATTTATGATTTGCTTATTTATAATTTTAAATTTAAATAGATTGATTAACGATACATATCTTATATATAACATCATTGATGTTAGCTAGTCTTATTTAATACATTTTTAGATTTTAATATTATTTCTAATGCTGATCCTATGAGGTGTTACATAGTACGTTGATCGCCTACTACTGGAATTGCCTTTTAAGATTTTTTTTATGTGTTAAAATCCTTATTTTGGATAACATGTTGAACACCACGTCAGTAATTGTTACATTGATGCACGGATTGTTCTTGTTGTGTTTGATAATTCTAATTTTGGTTTTAGAAAGGTGTCAGTGATACCATTATCTTAAACTGGTTGCTTTTTGTTGCATCAACAAGAGCCATGTTAAAATTTCATAATTCTTGAAGTTGAGACAACTCATGTTTCTTACACTATCCAAACTGTAGAACCTAGTGTTTTTCTGTAACTTGTAAAAGGGCCTTGGGAATTGTATGGTAAAGGACTAGGATTGGTAATATTCTTCCTTGGCGAAGACTCTACTTGAACTGATTTTTAAGGAAATTTCAACCAGCTTGTCCATTGCTTGCCCCATAAATTTCAGTTGCAAGGGTAGCTGGAACAACATAATAATATAATATTCATCAAGTTGGAATAATTGCTAAGTTTAGAAGAAACTCTTGAAATTTAACATGCTTTATGCAATCAACAAATTGATACATGAACTTTTAGTTATGCAACAAGTCTTACCAACCACAACATAACAACTTTGCACATATATTTTGCATCACTAAATTGTTTTAAATTTTTAATATACACTTGGATTTATTATAAATAAAAATTATAGTCAATAAAACCGTATCTGATACCTTTGATACTTAAAGAGCATAGGATGCACTCAAAATGACATGATGTCACATTGAGGGTAATAACTTGAAGAATTAGCTAAATATTTGTTCATAGAACTTTTTGTTGGCATGTGATACAAAACTGAAAGATGGATATGGATTTATTTAAAATTAAAATTTAATGTTACTTGCCTAAACGTGCATTAATAATAAAATGAGCACATGATATAAATTTGTAAAATAAGTGGGTACCCATGCAATTTTAAGCAAACCTGCACCTTAGTCTGTTTGTAAACCTGATTGTTAATTGTAATCATGTATATGAATCCAACATAGATGAGTTGGGTGCCCATGAACACTGTTGTCAATGCCGATTGCCATCCCTATACTTAAAAAGTTTTAATTGTCAATCATTACAACCATCGTGAAAATCTTTATTCTATCATCACCAAGGGGTGGGTGGACTCTACACTATATTCTTATACATCCCAATCCTTTGGTACGTCTGTTTGTGCTCTGCTGATTAGTTTCTGTTATATGTCTATAACTTGATTCAATATCTCCTGTTTTAATGTCTGTTTTTTCTGACCTTATGTTTTATGTGTTGCATACTTGCTGTACTTTGTGTTGCACGTGTGTGATCTGATTTAACAGGTCGTTCTGCCCCTCGTGCTGCTCCACGCCCAGCTCCTGTGAGGAATCCTCCCCAACCTGGTATTGCTTCGCTTTCTTCAAACATTCCTTAGTTGACAGGTTTTAAATGCATAACCATCTGAAATCATTGAATGCTAAAAATTCAACGAAATGCAATCACCACTTTAAAACTTCTTTTGTTCATTGTTAGCTAGTTTTCTCCTCCCATTGCTTCTTTTATTAATTAGTTAATGAATTCATAATTTTGTAAAAATTATTAGAAAAACCCATATGTTTACTCTGAATTGTCAGAAAATAGCTGTATTTACCAAAAAAAAAAGTTACAATATATCATAATATTGTATTCCATAATCAAAATGATTTCCTCCTATTGCTTTATGTTAATAGCTGCACTAAGCAGATAGTATCAATTAAACAGAGTAAATAGCATAGCTTCCTTCGATTTAGGATAATAAATTGGCGATGCATGCTTTTGCAGGAATATTATCATATTTTCTTTAGATTACCATCATTTTCATATCTATCCTTTTAGAAAGAAAGAATCGTTTGTATCTTGAATTTATTCTTAGCATCTTAATTATAGTCTTAGCTTCCAAAATGTGCTTCATCGTAGCACCTTTGTTGCATTGCCTCTCATTTCTAATCCGTGACCAGTTTAATCATGTGGCTTCATTTATGTTTGGAAGCTTTTTTCGTCGAGGATTCTGGATTCTGTTCCATGCCATGTTCAAACACGTTTAGTGTTCTATAGCTTGACTTCTGCATTCGTTTAGTTTGAATGTTCTCCCATTTTGTAAATACTACGTGAGAACTTGAACTTCCAACCCTTGATTGGTTTGCTGCAGTTCATCATACACCACCTCCAGCTCCTGTTCAGGCTGGTGGGTCAGTCCTTGGAGGAATCGGATCCACCATCGCTCAAGGTATATAATGTCTTCGCCTACATATAATTTTGTTGCCATCTCTAATCTCATAGTTCCTCCTCAGGGATGGCATTTGGTACTGGCAGTGCTATTGCTCACAGGGCAGTAGATACTGTTATGGGCCCTCGCACCATCCAGCACGAGACTGTGGTATCTGAAGCTGCGGCAGCCGCACCTGCAGCTACAATGGGCGGCAATGCTGTTGGCACCGATGCATGCGGTGTCCACTCGAAAGCTTTTCAGGATGTGTGTTACCACTCTTTGCATCTGATCGTTGAACCTTTGTGAATGGCGCTGACGTTTTCTTATACTTGTGGATGCAGTGCATTAGTAATTTTGGGAGCGACATCAGCAAGTGCCAATTCTATTTGGATATGCTGAATGAGTGCCGCCGAGGTTCCGGTGCTTCTTTCAACGCCTGATGTAAATTACCGTCTTGATGTTTTTGCTCTTGCAGGCTCAATTATCGCTTAAAAGGACAATTAGTACGTGTGACTCTGAACTCGTTATTGCTACTTGATTTTATTTTAGACATTGTCATTTATGGTGTTCGAATAAGGGTGTCTCCTAGAAACCCATCAGAAAAAGTGCACGCAATTATTTTGTTTTGAGCTCGTCAATCCTCGAATATGTATGTTTTCGATATTTCACGAATCATGATCGTTTTTGATATAATTTTTAGAAACAAAACATTGAAAAAATTTGTTTAAATTTATTTTTCATTTTAAACTGGTATTGTTAAATCTCTTTTATTTTCATTTTAAAAAATAATAATATGTTTATTGTCCTGTTTTAAAATCTCTAGAAATTAGAAAAATATTAATTTCCTATTTTTTAAAAATTAATTCAATCAATATCTAAATTCTAAAAATCTGATTTTCCATTTTAAATTTAAAAATATTTATTTTATATTTTTAAATAGATTCTATTATTCGAATTAAAAATCCAAGTTGCTCTTTCTCAAAGCTAAAAGTATTTGTTTTGTTTGTATGTTCTACTTATAAATTTTTTATTGAAAAATTAAAAACATGGTCTCAAAATTATTCATTATTTAATTTTAAAATCGTTTTATAAAATAGTGAATTTTATTATATGCAGTGAAATTGATTTCGATATCCCATAAAAGAAGATAGAAAGTTTAAATTATTAATTCATTACCATATTTTGTTTTTTTCAAATGCCAATGTGTACTACAATTATATTGTATTTTTTTTCCTAATACTTAAAAGTAGAATAGAAAAGTGTTTTTAATGTTTAATTTTGTAAAATTAAAATCGTTCAGCAGGCAGATAATAAAAGCGATAACAAAAACTAAAATCATAAGACATTTTTTTTTCTAAAAGATCAGACCTTTGTTAGAAACAACCATATTTGTTGAGATACCGATAACGCTTTTGTTTGACAAGAAGAAAAAAAAGGAACAAAATAATGAAAATCAGAACCGTCGGAATAATGACAAATTAATTGACTTTGGATAATCAACACAATTAAAAAAAGTTGTAAGACCAATTAACTTGTTCTAAGTCGTTTCACCATGATATTCCCGGCAGATCCCGATCAATTGCAAAAGCCTAACATCCACGGGGCCTACTTATACACATGACACATGGTAAACTATGCTCGGTTTATCAAACCCTCTTATCTTGTTCATCTTGCCCAATTCAATCAACCCACTGTCAACTGACCTGCTCAATCGGTAGGACCCATTTAGCTTATAAACTCACCTTAATCAATAAAATTCGTTCTCTCAACCCACTTGATCAAGTCTGTCTCAGTCATCCTAACCTAGTACTAGACTGATATAATTAATATTATCATAACCAGTGACGAACAAGGGCGAGTTTATATTTTACCCCTTAAATCAGTAATTTATGTTACCCGACCCTAATTTTCTAGATTTGCCACTAATTATATAACCTACAGAAGAAATGTTCCAACAGTTGCTCAGAGAGGTGATCCATAGCATTCCACCCTACCAATATATAGCCTAAGTAACGCCTCGACAATAAAAGAAATCAATTACATGCCAAACCGAAGAGCATATGGACACTTAGTTAATGGAGCTAACTAAAGAAATTACCAGCCAGCACTGCAAAGGTCCAAGCTGAGGTACCATGATTGCAGCATTCCTGGTATTTTCTTTCTTGGCAAATATTCAATGGTTCTGCACACATTGAATTATACACAAAGCATATGATGCAGCAATAAAACCAAGTGAGCAGAACAACGATTGAAAAGGATATTAACGATAACACTGGCATACTGAAATCTGCTAATGAAGCATGTTTATACTCTGACGGCAATGCATATCATAGAGGCAAATAATCGCCTCAGGTAAACACAAGAAACCTTATATATTATGATGATTTTCTATTTTTAAAATCAAATTAAGACATTCTTTAAAGGAGAAGTTTATTTATCTAAGCTGGTTATTTGCATTGGTTTCATTCACAATTATCATTGTGGGGCTACTTTGTTTTTCTATATTCAGCATTAGAAGAGAAAAAAATTGCAATAAACATGGAATCTAGAGACAAACAATAAATGATTATCTTACATGTCTATGTGATTCAGGCTGTCTATGTGATTCAGGCTGTAGCATAAACAGAAATATTCCTCCAGCGACCGAAACATTAAGGGACTCAAAACCACCAGCCATGGGTATGCTCAGTAGCTCACAGGTCTGGACAGTTTGCTCAGATAGACCCATCCCCTCGCTGCCTAATACTAAGCATAGGGGTTTACCTGCCAATAACTCCGCGAGTTCATGAGAGAGTGAGCGAGTTGCATTGAATCCATTCAGAGTACTCTCAGGGTGACCTGCCAATAGCTTCATATCATGCTTAGACTTTAGAGCTATTAGGTGAGACCAAGAACCAGAAACCAGAGGGAGTTGAAAGGAAGCTCCACGGGCTGCTCGAAGGGCTTTTTCATTGAAGGGATCACAGCAGCTTGGAAGCAGAAAGGCGCCATCCTATGTTTGAGAGAAGTCAATATGTTGCAAGAAAGTTGTTAGTTAACAGAATTCTTGAACTTAAAAAGGGCAGCCCAGTGCACAAAGCTCCCGTCATGCGGGATCCCGGGGAAGGATCCATTGTACACAATCTTACCCTGCTTTTTTTTTGCAAAAAGCTGCTTCTAGGATTTAAACTCGTGACCTCTAAGTCGTCACAAAATAATAATTTTACCGTTGCGTCAAGGCAACCCTTCATGCTAAGTAGATAATCATAAATATTTATCATGTCCTTTAGTTAAAATGATATAGAATTCCCTTCATGCTAAGTAGATGAGTGAATTTTTCATGCATTTGTATTGTAAAATTTTAAAAATACTACAGGAGGATAACATATTGAATATAAGGGATCATGATTAGATGCTGTATCACGTAGCTTACCCATTTGAAAGCCATGGCAGATCTTAGTAAAGTGCCTAGGTTACCAGGGTCCTGCCATTAAAAAAAAAAGAAGCTTATATTAGGTTGGGAGTTATGAGATTAAACATATTGAAAGTACTATTAGTTGACTCAAAATCCATCTTAAGATATGAATATTTTATGTATTTAATTGATAGGGAAGTATTCATCATGTTTTTAAGATTGTAGTTGAAATATATAGGAGTGGCCACATTAATACAGTGAAGAGTTAACTTTAGAAGTAGAAAGCGGTGAAGGATAAAACTCAATCATGTTTCCTTAAACTTCAGTGTGCAAGATATAAATTTATGGTGGCTAAATGTATTACAACTACATGACATAATCTAGAAAATAGACATAAATATCTGAAAAGAAGGGGTACAGTTAAGCTAACAAGTAAAGAAGCTACAATTAGGAGACGATACAAGGTTGAATAATTTGCGGATAAAAGCATTGTAGCCGGAAGACAAGTAGGAAATTTTATGACTTATATGAAAAAATTTCCAAGTACCAAGTCTAAACACTTTCTTAAAAAACCCATGAACAACATGTGTAGATTGAAGTTCATGGCAGGGATACCGTAACAATCTTGTTTATAGATACTATGAATGCAAGAGCTCAGCAATCAAATTACTACACTCTAAACTCTGAGCAACCAGGAACTACCACACATGAAAAGTAATGCTAAATATATTACAACTGGATAAGGAGCTCAAGAAGAACAATCTCTTTGATATTATCTAAGTCATGTCAATTTATGGTATTAAAATAGAATTGAGTAAAGGACAGGTTCCCTGTTTGGTTTCTTTATTGCAGCATGAAGAGCGTTCTTTGAGCTATGTAACATCTAATAGCGTTCAAAAGCATCGGCATAAACTACTACAATCAGTGGAAACTTTAAGAAATCTGATAAAGCCCTCAAAGTCTAATGTCAAAGGATAACTGTGTCATGTTTGCCGATCATCCTAAACAAAAATCAGTGTGGTACAGGTAGAACCTTGGAAGAAATGGAATTTAGTACCTGGATCCCGTCAAGGACCAATAGCCGGTGAAGCAAAGGAAAGCAATGATGATTAATTTCATCCTCCTCCTCGAGGTTTAAGAAACTTCTAGGGAGCTTCATAAGAGCAATAGCTTCGGTTGAATCAACCGACTGAATACCAGAAACCTTCCTCATTATGGCAGGGCTCACATTCACAACCGGAGTGGAAGAAGGGAATCCTTCAGGGGCTTCTGCACCATCCACCAAAACAAGGCAATCCACCAAAGAATAATCCTCATGCTTCAGTTTCAGAAACTGGCATATCTCCCTGAATATATTTGTTCAAATAAAAAGACCAGTTTGTTCAGTTGTAAAGTTCGAAAGCCCATCGAGTTTAGAACAAAAAAAAAACACAAATCAAGATATCTGCGACGACACTAAAAAACCAAAATTTGATAGGTGCAAACTGTTGTTTGTACTCCAGGATTGAGGATGCTAGGAAAGTTCAAACTCTCCTATTCAGTGCTACACAAACTGGTAAGTTACTAAAAATTTCTAATTACTCTAAAAGCACAAGAGCGGAGGGAAGTCTTACACGATAGGGGTGAGGCCGACAACGAGGGCGGAACCGCAGGAGCGACGGTACGAGGAACTGATCCGGAGCTTGACGCAGTGCTTAACGAATGGGTTGGACGCGCTTGTTATCCTCGTAGGCAACCTCAGAAATGGAGGAGAGGCAGGATCGAGTTGCTCCTCGCCCTCGCTATCTGACACTCTTCTTCTACCTCTTCCTTGACATCGGATGTTGGGAGAGGGAGAAGACAAGTTAGCCAACGAGCAGGAGACCGGACGAAGAGGTGGACTTGCAGCCATCGACATCTCTCTGTCTTCCTATCTTCCTTCTCAGGATCACATCACAGGACAAAGGCTAGCTCAATTAAGGCCCAAAACTTGGTTTGCGATCCCGTCTCAGCTCAAGCCCAAATAAAGAAACAGAATGAAGTTTCAATAACCAACGAACAATCTTGTCAGTTGTTGTACAGGTTGTCATGGAATAAATTATAAATTTTCGCTCCTAATTTATGCACTTTAAATTTAAAGACTGATGCAAGTATTATTACATCGATAGACAAATCAGGCCAACGTATAGGTCGGATTGGCCAATCCATTTAACTTGGCCGAAGTGCAGAAGTAAATAAAACTGAGATAATCGATAGAGAAGCACAGGGAAATGAGATAAGTGAATCATCACGTACCATGAGCAACCCCTCATCCAAGAACAAGTCGAACTAGACAAGCAAATCTAACTAAAAGTGTAGGTTGGTCAAATTGCAGAAGTAGATGGAACCAGAAAATCAATTGAAAAGGACAAATAAAATGGTATCGGTGAATTAATAAGGCCAGATAAATTGCCATGGACAAATAGATTCAACCGAACAAACTAGTTGAATTAAGCAAATTGACAAAGTGATTAAGCTAGTCAAGCAGTCAAGCATAACCAGCTACTTGGAGTTTCGAGTGGATCCCGAACTGAATAGCCAGACATATAGGTTTAGAAAAATAAACTACACAAATTGAGGAGAATGAACAGGCTAAGCTAGTTGTGCAAGATGATCGAGTTAAAGATCTTTTTGACTGGACAAATTGTATTTCAAACAGATATAATTAATTTGTTTTACCAAACAAGGATACTTTCTGTTTATAATATTTGTACAGAGAAATCAAATGAAATACTCTATATATCAAACTAAGAAATATATTTTTTTAATTTTATTTCTAACAATAATTATTTAATTTTCTCACACCATAAGTATTGAGATTGGTAACTCTCCTCCCACCGGCTCAAGCTTGATTAGAATACTGAACGCGGTTAGTTATCTGAAGCTACATCGGTCTCATTTGATAGTCGTTTCCATTATCTACATCAAAGTGGTCGTTCTAATTTCGAATCTAACTGGACGGTGTTAGAAGTTTCCAAACAAAATTAGGTTGAACACGTTTAGGCAGACTCATAAATCAAAAAAAAAAAAAAACAACAACAACAACAACAAACAAAACAAAAAGGAAACGCAGGGCCTAGTCGGGGGATTCCCCCGTGCTCTCCTCCGGGTGGGGCACATCCGCCAGAGAGGGTCGACGGGCGAGGCGACGGCGCACGAAAAACTGGAATCGGCCCTGGATGTAGGCCAGGCTGCGCTGGCTGACCAATAGTTCCTGTCGCAGCAGGTAAGCCCGGGAAGACGAAGTTCGCAGGCGAATACGCAGGGAGGCCACCGTCTCCTCCAGTTCTTCAATACGACGCGCCATGGCCTCAAGATCTTGATCCGGCAAGTTCGCCATCGAAAGTATGCCCCGGGTAGGAAAGGAACAGGGGCTTATAAAGAGAACGAAGTTATGAGGGAGTGGGTTTCGAAGAGCCAACATATTCATCACGCTCCGGAGTTTGTGAGAATATTGAGGGGCGCATTAATGATTGTTATTTCCCAAGACTAATGGGAAGACCATGGTTAACGTCGCGGTTGATCACCATAAGCACATACGGCCGCAATATTTACACGGGTATCCATCGCCCTATAGTCATCAAGTGGAAGAATATTTAAGATTAAGAGCCAAGTTACAACCATGACATGCGAAGTCATAAGACGACATGACAACTACAAGCCAAATGACTCACCCGGGTGATTCACTCGGGTCTGGGCTCGGGCGCTCGCTCCAAGTCATAAGCCTCCGCGGGGTAGGAATTGAGGGCAGCCAGTTTATCCAGGAAGCTTGTATCTGCCCCTTCTGGAGGATAGCCTTGTTGGGAGAATTGTCGCACTGCACCATCAAATCCCATTGTGAATATCTCTCCCAGCCGCCGACCGACTCGCTCTATCAGTTGCTCTTTCTCTACCTTCAGCTGAGTTACTAGTAGGGAAGAACTGGGTAGCTCGGGATCCGAACGGTTTGGCTGCTGGCACAGAGCCGAGAGTTTTTCTGCTATCTGGGAGGTGGCCTCCGCATGCTGCTGCTCCATAGCTTTCATACTTTTGGATGACTCAAGGAGCTCGGCGCGTAAGGCAGCGGCTTGTGCCAAGGCATTGTCCAGTCGGGACTGAAGAGAAAGGTCAGAGCAAGACTTCTCCTGTAGGGTCCGTAACTCGGCAGACAAAGCTACCCTCTCCTCCATCACCGTCTGTAGCTGCCCTTGAGACTGCTCTAATTCTTGCTGCAGCCTCACCCCCTGTGCCGAGGCCTCCTCACGTTGCTGAGCTACCTGACTCAACTGTCTCTCCAGCTCAGAATTTTTCTCCTGAAGTTCAGTATTAGAAGCCTCCAAAGAGGCATGCGATTTGGTCAGCATGGTCTCCCTCCGGAGACCCTCCCTTAGTAGTTTCATTACGGCGTCTATCTGCTTCTGGGACGCCACCGCTTTCTGATCCATATGCTTCTGATACTCGGCCAAAGCCCGAGTGGTCTCGTCACACCCCGATACCGCCTACACCCAACTTGGAAACCTCAACACAAGAAGTTAAAGCCAAAAGGGAAAGAAGGGACATTACCTCTATCAGATGATCCCGGACACGTCCCCAGGGCCCTTGTACCCCAGCCAGTGTGAATAGCTTTTCGTGTGCGGCATCCGCAAATTTGACAGTTTTCTCTATGGACTCTTGGGGCATCGGTAGAGAGGTCGTGGTAACAGCAGGGGCTCCCTTTGCAGCGGGAGAAGAGACCCGAGGTGGGGACGGAGGCAGGACGACCGGCTCAGAGGGGGAGGCCGAAGAAGGTAGCTGAAGTACGTCTGACGGTCCCTCCTCCACAGGGACAAGGGGCAGCTCAACCAATTGGATTTTTTCCGCCGGGGGCGAAGGGGAATGCACCACATACGCCTTCCGGCTGCGTTTGTTGTGTAGAGGTGAGTCAGAAACCGGGGGTAGAAAGGAATGCTCTAATAGGGGACGGGACGGGGACCTTCCTTCATCGACATCCGGGGAAGAAGTGGGCTCTATGATGGCCAATGGAGCCGCTGCCTGAACAGGGGAAGACAACCGCTTCCGCTTGACCGTCTTTTGCTCCTTAACCACTCTCTTTGGGACCTCTCGCCCTTTCTTCTTCTGAGGACTCTTCGAAATCGGTTGCTCCCGCTCTTCTTCGTTCAAGGCTTGGATCATCGCCGTCTGCATCAGATCATCTACCGTGGGCATCCGCACGTTAATATAGAGGGGAAACATCAGATGCCGAGGCAAAGAAAGGCAGAAGACAGATACCTATCAGTACTGCGTCGTTTGGTACAAACGGCGACAGTTGAAAATGTCCCAGTAAATGATCTTCAATGAGCAGACTTGTGTCATACTGGTGATCCAACAAGCGCTCTCTTATATCAAAGTAAGGACATTGCATTCTGCTCTCCTTGTAATTGGGGAGTTCCGGTAGCTCGGTCTTCCAAACAAGAGAATGAGGAAGACGAGAAGGGAGGGCGACAAAAAAGAAATGATCCTTCCATCCTTTGTTGGAGGAAGGCATCCCTCGTAGAAATTGGCAGTCGGGTCTGCCGGCGAAATAAAAGATCCCTTCATCCGCTAGCTTCAGCTGAAATAAACAATGGAAGAGCAACGGAGACAGAGGAATATCTAAATGCCGGAATACTATGATAGTCCCGGCCAGGATTCGGAAGGCATTGGGAGCTAATTGGTTCACGGCTATCTGATAGAAATCGAGGATGTCTAGGTACGCTTGAGGGACCGGCAAGCGTAAACCGTTTGTCAACTGAAGCCAAAAGAAGCAAGACAAAGAAGGAGGAGGGAGATGAGGTCTCTGTTCCGAAGAAGCAAAAAAGCACTGGATGTTTTTCTCAATGAATCGTCTCTTGTAGATGTGAAAAGGGTGGCTCCGATCAATCTTCGAGGAAGTAGTCTCATACCAGGGGACTCGAGTACGAGAAGGCCTTTTAGGGTTTGAAATACTGGAAGAAGCCATAAAGAGCAAAAGGCAAGGAACTAACTCACCGTATGGAAAAGGAGAAACAGGCGAGAAGTAACGCCGAGCGAAGGGATCCGTGAGGGAAAGCTGTTGACAGCGGACGAAGTGGGGGGAATACAGAGATGAAGACGCCAAGAATCGGGAACACTAGAGGAAATAAGTGAATCGGTTCAGAAGACCAACCGGAAGATAAAGGGTTTTTGTAGCCCTAGGTCTCACATGGATCAAACGTCTCCAAGCCCGGGAGCCCGGCCCATGGACGAGTTTGATAACGCCGGTATAAGCCAAAATGTCTAACCTGTCCCCCGAGGCGACATGAAAAAGGAGACTTATGAAATGAAAATCGACAATAAGTTAGATACTGAAGCCAGACTGAGCACTCAGTCTGACTATTTTGGAGGGGTGTCTACTGATACCAGTATATTTTCATTTCATATTTGAGAAATTAATAACATGTATAGTCAACGATATTTCCGAGCTGAAGCAGGTCAGCTCGGTCGGCAGACAGAGACCCGAGTTGAGGCAGGTCAGCTCGGTCGGCAGACAGAGACCCGAGCTGAGGCAGGTCGGCTCGGTCGACAGACAGAGACCCGAGATACGGCAGGTCGGCTCAGTCGGCCGAAAGAG
>JBAMHZ010000031.1:2510456-2531332 GCA_037177395.1 Alpinia galanga
CACGCTCAAATTCTCGACTTGACTTTTTAATCAATTTTCCACCGATTATCACATGTTGACTTAAGCTTCAGAGGAGATTTCACCAGCACACCTATAGCATCTCCAACCTCGTGTTATTTTGACACTTCATGGATTTATCTCCCTTCCAAGCTTTCTCAAAGTCTTCAAGCGCTAAGGTCCTTGTTCACTAGACGACATCCTCTCCAGCTCAGCCAGACGAAACTAAATATTAAAAAAATTTCAGATCGAGTTGAATTGGCTGTTGGGTAGAGGTTTTATACCCGACAACAAGAACATCAAGTTAAATGGGTGTCAATATTCTGCAAACAGAAGGATCCCTAGGTGTAAAAGTCCTTTAATATGTGCATCACTGTCCAACAACAGAGCGCTCGATCTCTCTCAATTCAATTTCTAAATATTCTGATAACTAATAGAAATTTTTTTATAAGATTAGATCGATCTTCCTTAAAATTAATTAGATTAAAAATTTGAATATTTAGTACCAACTAAAAAACAAGAGTTCCACATGCTCGTCAACAAGTAGAATAAAAAATTAACACTCGTACCAATTGACACCAAAGAATTAACACCCGTACCAACCGACACGGCTCGAAAATAAGAACATGGCAGGAAAAATCATCAAGTTGAGATTCGCCAATGGGCAGCTGAACAACTTCCTTATCAGCCACAAGCTGACAGTAGTTGCAAATAGGTAGATAACACACCTGCTCACTCAATAACTATGCACTGGATATTTCATACACGCAAAGTTCAATGATATAGGATCAAAATCTTGGAGAAGATAGATAAAAGAAAGAAGAAGAAAAAAAAACATTTACAACTTCATTCATTCTCACGGTAAAAGATTCTATGATCTAAAATATAAGACTAAGATTCTATTTTCTAAACAAGGACAAGAAAAATTACTACTATATCTTACATCAAAGATTATCTAGAAAAGTTTTATACATGTTTGCTCCGCTGCAGTAGCTCATGTCAGACTGAATAAACTCACAAGTGAATGGAAAAGATCTAGAGCCACCAAAACAATTTCATTTTACAACAAGCAACATCATTCCCAATGAAACAGTTGCCTCACTTTCAGATCGAGAAGAACATATTTGTTAGTGAGATTTCAGAAGATTAAAAGAAGAAGACGAAGAAGAGAAAAAGGAAAGCTACTGAAAGGAAACTTTCAACTTTGAAGCATGACCTCAGTGTGTTCAGGCTCTCTCTAGTGCAGTGGTTTTTGAGAATCCAATTGGAGAAGCTTTTGATTCATAGATTCCATGTTTAAGCCCAAAATTTACGATCGACTATATGAGTTTTTTTGTTAACTATAGCAGTGACGGTGTATCTTTCGATGGAAGATGCTCAAAACTAGCATCGAAATCAGATAGATAAAATGGTAACTGTTGCATTCTGTAAACACATTGATAGAATTAGAAAAGCAGTGGTACCATAAGAAATAAACTTCCATGATAAACTGCATAAAAAATTAATTTTAGGCTAAACATTGTCCCTAACCAGCTATAGACAGAACTAGAGCAATCATCCAAAAGGTACTAATATTAAATATAGATGAATTCACAGTGCCAAGTTATTTCTTATAGATGAAACCATCAAGAACAAACTAAGTTTTTGTATGATCTTCAGTATTATATCTGCTTCATTCTGGGACAGGAGGATTTCACCAATCTGAATGATGCTAAAAATAACCAAAACTTGTCTATCAAACCAATTTTCTTATTATTCTAGCCAAAACATATTCATTTTGCACTGGATTCATCTCGAACTTACTTTGAATTTAAGCAGGCACAAACAACTTGCATATTAATCATGCAGCTTGCATATGATATGAGAATAAATAACAGAGCCAACAATTTCAAGGTGCCTATAAGGATTGCATCCCAAGAAATATCCAGACTAAGCAGCCCAAGTATAATGGAAATTATGGCACGCAGAGAGGAAAAAGACATGAAATAATTATGGCACACAGAGCCAACAATTTCAAATTGCCTATAGTATGCAGGAACATAACCGAGGTGGTAAAAATCAGATGTGCAGTAAAAGAGAGGAAAAATACATAAAAAAATTCAAAGAAATAGATTGCCCAAGTATAATGGAAATTATGGCACACAAATAGATCAATAGTGGGATAAGATAGAAGTTAGGAAATTTGACTTGTTGTTATCACACTTTTGATGACGAAGAAACAGTCATCAAGTGGACCATGTCACATGTACACTAGTCGATAGGCATGAGTTCTATGAATCTAGGTAAGAACATTCAAACGGACAACATGTGTTAGCATAAGTTTCTTTCCAGCCATAAACTCAATGTATCAATAGCATATCATCAAACCTATTCCAGTTTATTGCAAATTGCTATGGCAACAATCATTAATGCCCATCACTTGGCAACATTATCACTGAATATTTTCAAAGAAAACAAATCTAAGAGCTTCTAAGTTCCAAGTATTATTAGTCTCAAAATTTGGTGGTAAGAGGACTAAAACGTTCATGATGAAAAGAACTATTCATGATAAAAATATTCCAAGGACGATATTGGTATACACAAAATGGATTCCAAGTGAAGTATGGACAAAAAGTTGCAAATAGAGCATGAAATTGGTTACAAGTGCACTGCAGCTACTGGTTCTAATTCCATTGCTCTGGCTTCTATCACAGCAATTTCTTCCTTGAGCAGTTTAATCTGCATTTCAAGAGCAGATTCTTCAGCTTTCATCATGATACGCTTTTCTAGTTCTTGTTCCAGTTTCATCTTTGCTTCATCAGAAACAGAATTCACTCCAGGTTGCATTGGGACTACATATTCAAAAACTGACCCAAAACCATTTCTTTGATTAAAATCTCCCATTGTTGGCTTGTCCTCATTGATTGATGCATCGACTTCAGTAGCTTCAGATATTCCAGATTTTACAGATGGAGAAATCTCAGAATTATGTCTAATTTTGTCAACACAATCACTAGAAGGGTTGAGGCACACATGCTCCTTTTCTTTCATCACAGAAAGATGAAAGTTTTCTGATTCAGTAGCACTTGACTGAAGGTTCTCTGATTCTACACTATCATTCTCACCAGAAACAGAATTATTCCCACAAGCAAGACAATCTGAAAGCATGGCATCATAGAACTCTTGCAATTTTCTCTTCTTTGTACTTGGAAAAGTTTGGAGCTTCTTCATCTTCTTTTCCGGAACTACTATTTGACTATCCTTCATATCCTCCATGGAAGGTTGGGGTTGAATATTGGTTTCGACAAACTTACTTCCTGAAGGAATGCATTGTTTCCACCAAATTGAGTACTGTAGTGTGATGCTAGACTTGCAAAATTGTGCAGGGATATAAAAAGCAACATTCCTGGAAGTAATATCATATGTCCCCCAAGCAATTTCCCATGTTGAATTATAACGAGGAAAGTGGCAAGGTAAGTCCTGATCCAATCCAAACTGCATCGCCACACGATGAGGCAGATACTGCTCGACACAGTCTACCCCAACAAGCTCAGCGACCTTTAAACACTGTGCAAATGTCCGAAGCTCTTCGTTCTTTGCTTCTTCACCTCGAACCCACACACCATCATCCATGTAGAAAGATGGCCTGGTCCAATTCTCCAGGCTAACGGTATACGGACGCCAGAGAAAACTGGATGACTCCAAAACTTTAACAACAAGAGAAAAATCTGACTTCTTACCCACATCATGCCACCTTGCTATCCTAGGCTCACCGTTATCGATCAGGTTCTGCTTATCTGGCCTCAAAGCCAGGAAATGCTCCCACAGCCAGACCTGGAGGTAATCAAAAGGTGCCCACAGAACCAAAGGGTCAGCCTTTTGGCTGGTTTGAAGGACAAGGTACTCATTGGCAAGCTTCAAGTCCCGGTAGAAGCTAGCCAGGACTGCAGGGCCAAGGGCAATCCTTATTCCCCGTGCCAAACGAACAGCAATGGGAAGCATGTGCTGCTTCACGGTTTTGATCGGGGGACCAGGGAACACGAACCGGGACAGCCACAGCGCCAAGAACGCGACGTGCTCCAACTCACCGCCGTCCCCCTCGATGAAATGCCTCATCCACGCGCTTTGATCCGCTTTCTTGCTGGTGCTTCGATTGAACGTCCGGTGCTCCCTTATCATCCTCTGCTCGATCTCCGCAAGCTCCCCGGACAAGGATCCCCTGACGGGCTCTCCGAGCACAGGGAGCCCGCCGAGAACCATCATGTCTTCCAAGGTAACGGTGGCCTCCCCCCAGGGGAACACGAATGTGCTGGTCTCCCCGCACCAATAGGCGGCCACCCCCAAAATCGCCGCGTAGTCTCGCTTGATCTTGTAAGTAGAGACCACGACGGCATTCAAAATGCCAGCTTTCTCCCACAGATCACCATATCGGGGACGGAGCTTGTCGACCCAGTCGCCCCACTTGCGCAAGGGGCTGCCCCAGCCCCTGAACAGCACCTTGGACTCGCGTAGATGATCCAAAGAGACATTTTTACACGCGGAAGGAGCGAATGGGGGAGCGCTAACCTTTTCGCCGGGGTTGGGGCCGAGGAAGAACCCGACCCTCTTGTCGATCGGATCGACGCTGTCTTGGGTCGATTCCGGCGCCATCTCCGCCTCACGCTCCGCCACCAGGAGGATCTCGTCGTCCCGCGGATCGTCCATCCCGCGATCGAAACCAAAGTGGTGGAAGGGCGAAGGAGGGACAAGAAGGGTTTTCGGCGGATGGCGTGCGTCGTCTGAGTCTGAGACCTGGCGTGGTGGGTGTGCCTTACCAACTGGGGACGTGGGTGGGGAGCGGCGGTGCTGTGCAGGTAGCCACTTGCCCTGAGGGCAGTTTCGATCTCGACCGTGGCACAACTGGCGTGATAAGGGGCGATGCGTTGAACGCTTTTTTCCACTTCCCGATATTTCCTCACCATTTGCTTTAAATGGATGGGATGGTCCGACGGTGGCCTGAATAAATGATGCCCTAAATCGATGCTTTTTGTTTTTCCTAATAAAAAAAATGTTATTAAGCTTTAAATATTATTTTTTTAAAAAAAAAAAAGAAAGATTTCGCGCCCTTCACTTCCATTGCCAAGAGCTTGAGGTCTTCCCTTCTCAACTTGTGAAATCCCAACTTGTTTCGATAGCTTAGGGTTTTACTGCTATCATGAAAACCTAACCACAAAACTTCTATCGGATAACACGCGGTAGAGCCGCAATAGTCAAGTGAAGTTTAATCCACGAAATAGTTTGATCCATAGACAACATAGAAACTATCGATAAGCTACATGGAGGGGAGCTTTTTAAACTAAACTTGTAGCGAAGTTGGTAGTAATCTTCTACCTTGTACACAAAAGTGACAATCAATTGAGACTACTTCAAAAGGGGTTATCGCAACCGCAAGTAGTTGTCATCGAGCCGTACTTTCAAGCTGTAGAAGTAGTAAAGTAAAACAGGATATCGTTGAGTGTCGAGTGTGATTCGGATCATTGAAAAGTAACTTGCAAATCTTATGCTTATGGAGATTACCAGGGAGCAATTTAGAGCTTCAGTATCAAGCCTATTGGGCAATGGTCACTCCCTGGAACATCGGGGCATATGTACGAGTCATAAGCCATGTCAGATATGCTTTCTGAGACGAGGAAATAATCGAGCCGCCATCCTGGCATTCATAGCAGGCAAAACATGAAATGGAATGCGTAGGGGAATGGCGAAGAATAGACACAAAAGTAGCTTCTATGGTGCATCAAATACCATGCGAGCAAAACCAGTAAACCGCATGATACATATGGCAAATGCATTTAGTCAGATGAACAAATGTTTGAAGATCTCGAGCTGAGTCTATAGTCGACCATTCTTTAGATGGATCGATAGGTTTGAAATTGTATCGTAGCTTACCGAAGCATTATCTCCACTGTAAATAGAAGTTGTTTTGCAATTTCTCTGAAACTAAGCATAAACTTAAGCAAAAGGAATGAGAATGTATTGATCTAGGAGCTCACAGTCTATCGAACAGTTCAGTCCTTAAAAGTTGGTTTTCACAGCCTTTGCATTTACAGATCTAGGAGTAAAAAGTAGAAAGTAAGAGAAACAAGAATGAACATCTCATCTGCAGTTTGCAATTCATTTCCGAATCGAGCATACAATCGCAAAGAAAGTGTGTTTCTGCACAACGTATACTAATACGAAGCGCCCGATTAGATGATGAATATTCATCAACTTGGATGCTTGGATTTTTGACCAAAAATGATAGATGGTTAAACTATCAGGGGAAAAAAAGAGTTGGCATACCTTTGTTAGACTTTCGTCCACCATGTCTATAGCCCCAATAAGTGTAACCCACCGCATTCGGATGCTGCTTTCTGAAGGTATCGACAAATCCTCTACATAAAAAGTTCATTTCAAATGACTCCCTTTCCTCCTTCGTGAAACCGGCACTTCTGCGATTGCCCTGTCATGAACATATAAATATATCATAATTCACCTCTAACGCAGACCGTCAGAAATATTTTTTAAAGAAAAAAATTCCTCATTTGCAGGTTCTGATGTAGCAAGAGACCATTTTCTAACTGTGGAATTGAATTATTTGTTTTTATTTGCAGATTTGAGAACCCTATGGCTGTAATTCTGTAAACAGTAGAGAACTAATTAGTATTCCTATAATTATGTATTAGCCACTACAAAAATCAGCATCACTTAAATATACCTATGCATATTCTAATATTTCAAATACAATATTATTGTTAAATTCCATCCAACAAATTGCCTAATTATTCTTAGTGATTGTAATTAACAGTTTACTTGCTTTGAGCTATAAATGGTAAGTGTACATTGGGCTAGATCATATGTAATTCTGGTTATTGAATATTTCATTATTTTTAATCATCATCATTGTTAAGGTGTGTTAGTTCGTTCTATTTGTTATCTACAGAATTGATCTCAGTGCCATCATGAATAGTAGTGCTAAAATTGACTAAATCAGTTTGAATTTAACCTCAAAAATATGAATTGAAAATCAATTTCTGCAATTCAACCACCAAAATGCCCCCTCAAACACACACACACACACACACACAAAAAGAAAAAAAAAATATGCAGAATCCTGCAACAGGAAAATACTTATAAACATGAAAAATCATAATTTTCTTGCTCAAGATAGTGTCCGATAACCTAATGGTATTTCCAAAATTTGCAGTACTACACACGGTATTCTCAAGAGTGAAGTTAATAAAATACAGCTAAAATATTGTATTCTTTTATAAATATTAGCATTCTTAGCCACGTAGAACAAGAGTGGAGATGCAAGTCCACCAAGAAAAGATGGGCATTGGTTTATTGCAACTGGAGGGTTATAGTAAAATTGTTTAATAGAAGTGAACTTAATTCTAATTAAACCATAGCATTATATTCTGGTAATAGTATTCCTATAAACTAAAATATATAGAAACGAGGCTTTTAATATAGGAGTCTCTTACAGCAGGATCATAGATGTCAATCTCTTGATGTGCACAATTGAGGTCGCCAGTCAAAATCACAGGTTTTGATTGTTCAAGTTCCTGCAAAAACAAAATGACCAGTACTAATTTAACAGAGAACAAAAATATCCATTTTGACAATTGACCATAGAAACTAAAAGCAATGACCAGAATGATTAACCAAAAGTAAGAATACAAACAGAACTATTGAAGGAATAGTAAAGAATTATTGCTAACAATTACATTTATGAAGCCAATTATATGACCATAGTACTCTTCAACCCTTGACACTCTAGTAACTAGCATCTTAGATGTGATAATAAGCTTCGGAAGATCATAAACCATTATACAGTAGTGCTCCATGACATAATATTCAACCCGTAATTCAGTGCAGAAAAATAAAAAATAAAAATCCTGAGAAAGGTAAAACTGTTCATTTACCAAATTTTCTTAGTCTCTTTACTACTGAACAGTGCAGTGCAGATAAAACTTCAAATTTAATCATGGCAAAAGAGATGTGCTGTAAGTCCCACCAAATCCATTGATTGCTTTGAGGTGAAATCACATAAATATGGAACTCTCGTTTTCATTTTTTAACAAGATGTCATTAGGAATTATCAGTTACTATCCTTTGTGTACTCAAGAAAAAAGAAATCATACAAGAATTGCGGCTGGCCAAAAATACTTTTTCATTGCACATATCATCGTGAAAACTCCAAAACAATAAAATATTTTATTATTCAAAACTCCAGATACATATTAAAAAACTCATTTTAACCAAAACAAACAATCCAGGTGAAACATTGTCATCAAAGATCACGCAGATAAATATCCAACTAGAGTTGAGAAAAGCAATCATACCAGCCCACTAATTCATTTACACCGTGGGTTGGCAGATCAATCTGCTAGTTGTCTCACAAACTTCTAATAAAGTTTATGGTCAGAGTAAGGTGCTATAGTATTAGCTGTGAGACACACACTGTGTATTGGATTAAAGGAACCATACAATAATATATTTTATAGGTTGAACTTGCCTTTATTTGTAGACGTGATCAAATCTCATGTTATTGGTTTACAAACCCATGACAGTTTGGCACTCTCATTAGAATGAGGCTGAATTCCTCAACTAGATTTAGCATATCAAATCTAGGATCTACAAGAGCAAATATTAAGATAGAGTGCTTAGCTGCTGTTTCTGTAATATGAATAAACTAAAACATAGCGGTTGCAATAATTATGTTTTTTTCCCCTTTCACGCTTATACCTGACAATTTTTATCTGATATTATAATAAAAAATGCATCTTAACTACATGCCAGCAGAAAAATTCTGAAGTATGTAATAAACTGGCAGCTTAGATTAAAAAAAAATACAAAAATCTCTTACAAAAGGAAGAAACAAACCCTATGTTAGCAGTAACTTACTTTCATGTGTTTACTAAGAGAAGGATCCCATTCCTTAATCCGATAGTTCTAATGAAGCCAAAAAAACTTAAAATCAGATCTCATCATTGTCACAAGAAAACAACTGGAGAATCAAAAAAGATGAATAAAGTGAAATGGACTACTGCTTACCAGCCTCTTCAGGCCATCACCAGAATTGGGCACATATGCACAGATCAAATAAAATGTATCAAACTCCACTGTTACTAGACGCCCTTCACCATCATGATCTAGTATACCAAGTCCATACTTCACCGAGATTGGCTTGATCTGTTTCGCAGTAATGAGGATAGACTAAGGTGGATGAGAATTCTGATATATATGTAGTTTAACCAATCTCAAGAAGCTTAAAAAAATTACTAGAAAGATAATTAGAGCCTTTTCACAAACAATTTAGCTCAAGAAGGCAAAGATAAAACTATTTAAAGAGATAATTCAAGCCCCGCTATGTGGTATTTCTATGAACAGCAGTAAAAGAAAATGGGAACCATGTATATTAAGACCTCAGATATATTGATAAAACTAGAAACTATGAGCCTAGGCATATGAGGGTCAATAACTAAATCTAGCAGTCAACATTATTGCCCATGTTTCGAATGTGCCTCAACTATCTGAAAAAAACTTGACTGGAACATTATAACTTCAAACCAGTCTAACATTAAATTGAAACTAGAACAAAATCAATAAGATGCCGTTCCTTCACATCAGGCCATCCTCGATTTCTCAGACATAAACCAATAAGGACAGAGCTGGGAAAGAACATTTAGCTAGAATTCTTTTGAACATAGACACCATTGGACTACTGTAGGATGAAAGATCAAAAATATGATGTAGAACTCTTAAATCTCAAATTAACTCCTAATACAAAGAGTGTTTACGTAATCAATGTACTTCTTTAATTTTGTCTACTTGATGACTTAGCCCCTAAAATCATTTGTCAGGCTTCGACAATTAAGTTATTCAGAGATCTTATGTTTTTTGCTTTACAGAGAGTGGAACAAGGTTAGGTCAAGCTGCTACGTTGGAAAGAAAAACAACCAACCTGGATTTATTCAAGGTTGGGTCCAAAACATGAATCCTAGGACCACACATTCCAACTTCCCAAACATGAAAACATTGGTTCAAGGATTTGGTTTTGGAGTCATCAACTTTTTACTCCTAGGAATCTAGAATAGGCCAATAAGCCTTGGTGATGAAGTTCAGTGTTGAAGTCAAGTAGTGGACATGATGGACACACCTTCAAGATCTAGACTTTGTTAGAATATTGTCTTTTTTTCGTTTATTATATTGAACATAAAACTGAGGATGAGTCAATCAGTGATGGCTCTCGTGATTCCCACCAAGACAAGTTCTTATCATTTGAATTATAGAATATCAGAGTTTAAAGCCTATATAGGCAAAGGTTATAAGATTTTATCAGTTTATAGTTTAAAAACGCAATTACTCTAGAAACTAAGAAACATGATTAAAGATGCTAGTACAAGAGAAGAATGCATCCTCATGAAATATATGCTAACATCAGAATATACATACCCGTGAAATAATTGCAGTCCCAGAATAGCCAAGTTTTGAAACACTACAAGTCCAGAAGCTGTTGTTATAGCCTTCAACTAGACAATCCTTGATTTTCTCCACATCATTCTCCTATTCAGAAGGTCCAAACTAAACTGATTCAGTAAAAGATGTAGGAAGTGCACTACTGAAACTAAAAAAGGTAAGAAGATACCAATTTAATGAATCTATATTGGTGTCAGTAATAGACAACACTGTTTATTTTTCACAATTTTAGGGAAATTATAAATGTACATTAATCGATTCAAAGTAAATATGAACTTCCTTGCCTTCATTTTAGTCTCTTGCAAACATAGAACATCAAAATCCTCTTTTTCTGCCAACTGAAGCACAGAACAGCCATCTGTCTTGAGTAGTGCTCTCAAGCCATTAACATTCCATGAAATCATCTTCACATATTTAATATCATTGGTAGGATGTAGAGGCCTCATAGTTTTGGGATTATAAGGGATCCACCCAGCCTGTGGCTTCTTGTGAGCAAGTTTTGCCCAAGGTTCACTTGCATTCAGTTCAATGCTTGTTTGATGCAAAATTCCTTTGTTGTTTTGCATGGCACTTTGCATACCTAAAATGAACATGTAATGACAGTGGTCAACTTTAAAATAGAATCAGGCAGCTTGTTTAAAGGCTATTAACCTTTATCGCCAGTACATATTCTTACCATCAATTGATTGCTGTTCTCCCCTACTTCTCTTTTGCCTGCTCTTGTTTACTTCAGGAACAGTTATTAGATTATCAGCATTATTTTCAGATGATGAAACCTTTGGTTTTCTTTTGAACGTCATAGGACGCAGTTCCTCATTACCAAGCAGAACTTTATCTGATGCTGTACTAGCTGCAAAATTCACCTCAACGAGGAACTACCATTGAGTTATGTATTTATTAGGTAAAAGTCAAGATACACCAAAATGCAAATCCACACCATTCTCCCCACTGGATGAGAGGGTCATTAGAGCTGACACTAGGTCCTTCTTGCTACCACTTGATGGAATACCAGCGTTCCTTGAGTAGAAGCCCAAAAACATGAGAAAGCATTCACCATACTGAGTTTAGAATAATGTTTCAAATGAGATATTCAAAACATACTTAGCAAGCGTTCTGAGTTTATTAATTGTCATAGCATTAAGGTCACTATGACTGTTCCATGACATTCCAGGTTCAACATTGGTTTCATTAGCATCCTCCTACGAACACAACAGCAAGCCATACCCAGTCATGCATTTAGAAGGACAAACTTGGGGCAATTTTAACCAAGTATAGAACATTCATATACAAATAATGCACCTCTACAATTGTCTTCTCAGACTGTGGCATGGAACTGGTGAGTGTCATCAGCTTCTTACTATTCCCACGGGTCGCCATGGCAACAACAGTCCTGGAGAACAAGTTCATACAAGGCACATCAAAACTGATGTCTTTCGACTGCAGGATTGATGAACCTGAGCCCCATTTCCCAGTTACTAGCAATGCTCTAGCACCACATAACAATCTATAAAACAATTGATCCATCACTCGAGTGAAAAACAAAAAATTTTCAGTGATCCCTAACCAGCATTAACCAAATAGCATAAAAAAGACATAAGAACAAAAAAAAATCAAGCATACTGCGCTAGTTAAATAATGGAACTGAATCGACGAGTTATTTTTTTTATTGATTCAAAGTAGAAACGTATAAAAGATTGTAGCATATGCCCAGGGAAATCAATCAAATAATTCCAAGAAGCAGGAAGAATAGATAAAAATACCATCTTCCGACATCAAAATCTCAGCCCTATCTCTAGCCCTAGATAGAAGGAAGCGCGGTGCAAGCAGATTCGCTAAGGTAGGGGAGGGGAAGAAAATCCTGGAGTATTACTTTGTGGAAATGGCAGTGGTGCGGATCGGCAACATCGCCCTACGTTCGACAAACCATCGCCGGCGACGAAAGCATCTACGCCAAGGAGGGACTTGAAAAGAGTTGGAACAGTGCAGCAGCCCCCGCCCCACGGGTAGTTTCTTAGATATTACGGAAAAGTCGACTAATTTATAAAGTTCGAGGGGCTCATTTGAAAAAATCATAATTGGCAATTCCCCCGGGCCGGAGATATAGAAAACCCTAGCCGTTGACTGGGGAGCTCGATCGGGCGAAGATGGCGTCGACGCTGTTGAGGGCGAAGCGCGCCGCGGGTTTCTCGTCGGCGGTGACGGCGACGGCGACGGCGACGGCTGCTATATGGAGGGGGTTCGCGTCTCTGTCCGTGGGTTCGGATATCATATCCGCCGCACCCAATGTCGCGCTTCAAAAGGCTCGCTCCTGGGACGAAGGCGTCGCCTCCAAATTCTCGACCACGCCTCTGAAAGATATCTTTCAGGTCCTCATTTCTCATCTTTTCCTTGCAAATTCTTTTATTAGAACAATTCAACTTTTGTCATTTTTTGATCTCGATGTTCTCGTATTCACAACTGTTGTAAATTTCAGGGAAAGAAAGTTGTCGTCTTTGGATTGCCGGTAAGTTGCAGTATTGCCTTTCTAGTTTAATCAGTGATTCCAGTTCTTCATTTTTATCTTCTATATTTTTCTTCTCAAAACCACTAATCAAGGAAGAGAGACATACAAATGGAATGCAAAAATGTATGAAAGCACAAGAACAAACAGATAGCTCATGATAAATTGAAAACAGTAAGACAGAAAACAGAAAAGTGCAGACAAAATCATCAAAATTTCTGCAATTTTTTAGAACTAAAGAGATGTCTAACTCATTTATGTAAGTGAGGCTCCCCATTAGTCTTTTGATTACTCACGTTGCTAATTATGTGTTACATTACCCTTCAGGGTGCTTACACTGGTGTTTGTTCAGCACAACATGTTCCTAGCTACAGGAACAACATCGAAAAGTTCAAGTCTAAAGGCATTGATTCTGTGATCTGTGTTGCTGTCAATGATCCATATGTTATGAATGGATGGGCTGAAAAACTTCAGGCCAAGGAAGCTGTGAGTTTCCTGTTTGACTTGTTATGCCTGTAATTCTTGTGGGTATGAAACACAAGAAATGCTAAGTTTTTATTGTCATTCCTGTAAATGGAACGTTTATCAATTAGATACCTCACATATGGGATGAAATCTTCATGCTCTATTGCTTATTTAAACTGAAGGGATACTAAAAATATTGTTAATTTTTATTAGAAAGATACTTCAAGGAATTTCTCAGTATCGTATTCATGCTGTTGAGAATAAGGTGGTCTTTTATCTGTCTGTATTAGTTAGAATTGCCATAAAAGAATAATTAGAAAATTTAAAGTTGGAATGCCCTCTGTTTCTCCCTCAGATATGAATTCTTCTTAAATTGTTTTTCCTGAGAATGTAATCATGTCCATTTCATCTTATCTTCATGTCTTCTGCTTTGTTTTCAGATCGAGTTTTACGGTGACTTTGATGGCAACTTTCACAAAAGCTTGGAGTTGGATTTGGACCTCTCTGCTGCTTTGCTTGGGCATAGGTCTCAAAGGTGAAACCAACGTTATGTTAAATCATGTTCTTCTGTTTGTTCTCATATTTCGCTAATCGTATTCTTCTGTGTCTTTTGTTGTCTAAATATTTCTTTAACTTTTAGCTGCTTACGTTAGATTTTCCAAGGATGCAAAATTCCCCTAGATCATATGGAAGGACAAGGATAAGATTTATTCAGCTTCCCAAATCATTAAGACATTGACGATAGTTATGAAACTAACAGTTGGATTGGCAATGCTGATCGAGGATCTTGATGGTTTTTCAACAATTTACACCCTTTAGTAGCATCCTAACCTATATATCCTCATGTTGGTGCTCTCCAGGTGGTCGGCCTATGTTGTCGACGGGGAAATAAAGGTGCTTAACATCGAGAAAGTTCCTTCCGAATTCAAGGTCTCCGGCGGTGAGGTGATCTTGGATCAGATTTGATCGGTTCGCCTATTGATGAACTATTCAAGCTGAGAACTATGATGCTCTAAATAAGTGAATTGGAAGACAAAGTATTGATCTCTTAATTTGCCTTCTGGTGAAAGTATTCCAACATATTGTTTGTGTCTGTTGATAGATTTTAACAGCATTAGGGCGGGGAAGTCCCAAAATCAAACATCCAAATCCTTTCCTTGCTAACAAAGAATTTCATGTTCAGGTTCCTTATTCAAAGTCTCTCTCCCCTTAGAAGTTATGAAGGCAGTCGAACAGTAAAACTTCTTCCATAGGAAAAGTTCGATCTGAATATTCAGTGAAGAACCAAACTCTTATTCTCCTTCTTCAACAAGTCACCACCATGAATGATCTCTGGCTCTAGTCAATTACCTCGCATTTGAATGTAGTAATGCTTAATATCTTTGTCATAGTTTATAAATGGTGAAATATAGTTCTGGAAACTTTGAGGGGTAAAGTGAACAAATAAATCTACCGATTAGATTTTGTTGGATAAGAATTAAATCCACCAATTATCACTGCACACGTCAGCTAGGTAGGTCAACCACAAGCGTTTACAAGACACAGCAAGTAGCCGTTGCAGTCCACTAGATGCAGACGACCGTTACAAGCCTGCGCTTCAAACTCTCCTCCGCGTCATCGTCGTCTTTAGATCGCTTCTCCTCTGCTACCACAGATCGAGCTTGAAATCCCCAGTCCCACCACGATGGTGGCCAAGACTCCGATCAAGCACCGACGATTCATCGCCGCAACTTCCGGCGCAGCCCCCGATTCCGATCTCGTCCGACAAACCCTAAACAAGGTACGAGTCGGTACGCTCGCGTCGTTCGTTCTGTTCCTACACGGACATTGAGATCCATGGATGGACTGACCTCCTTGCTCCGGCGAAGGTGGACAGGTGCGTGGCTCGACTGCAGGAGCTCCAGTACACGGTGATGGGCGGCGCCAAGGTGGTCGCTGGCGTCACCCTGAGCCCACGCAGCACGCGGGGCTACCTCCGCACCAGCGTCCGGTGCAAGCAGGAATCCCTGAGGATGCGGAGTAATCCCGCGTCCCGGCGATCTCCCGCCGGCAAGTTCCCAGGCGGCACAAACGGTATTAGATTTCTCGGCTAAAAAGGGGCGATTTTGGTTGTTTCGGGTGGTCGTTCCTAAAGGGATCTGTTTTAAAACAGGGGAGTGGCGGCGGATGTCTCTGCCCGCGATGCTGCTGAACGAGACCGTGGCGGAGATTCTTCGCGCAAGCCGTGTCGCAAAGAAATCATCTGCTAAAACCACCGCTAATGTGTTCCTCTCCGACCCCGTCGCCGCCGATCCCAAAACCCCCGTGGCGATTCGGAGAAGAACCGCCAACAAGCCGGCGGCGATCCCGAGCGAGAACGCCGCGCTCCATGCGCGGAGATCAAAGGAGAAGCAACCAGGGCGATTCCGCGTGATCCGTTCGGAGTCATCACCGGCTACTGCCGCTAGGGTGCGATCTCGCATCCGGTTCAAGTCCACTTCGCCCCTGGCCACCGCCGCGAGAAGAGAAGACGAGGAGGAGGAGGGTGTGAAGCACGGCAAGCTTCCGGTGGCGGCCCATCGTGTATCACCTCGAAACCGGCCGTGGGCCAAGAAAACGGTGCTATTCCCGAATGCACTGTTCAACTCTTCCTCTTCCTCACCGCCTCCCGCGTCGCCTTGCCGCGGGCAAAGGTTCTACAAGACCAAATCACCCATCATCGGCAGGTCGCGTCCACCGCAGACGCCGCCGCCGCCGCACAAATTCCTGATCAAGTCACCGACGGCGTCGCTGGGGTCGCACCTGGTCGCCAGGAAGCCAGGCGTCGCTGGGGTGCGGGGGCTCAAGGCGTCGCCGGAGAAGGTGGTGGTTCTCAAGGCCCGGCGGCGCTCCTTCTCTCCTTCCAAGTTCATCAACCGGGTGGTGTCGCCTCTCAGGACGCGGATTGCGCTTCCAAAGACCGGCACGGGGTTGAAGCAGCGGCCAGAGCTCCGCACGCCGGCGAGAATACCGGTCATGAAAAGGATATAAAATCAGAAATATTGGCTGAAATCAAATATAAAAAAAAAGAATTACAATTCGAGTAGCAAAAAATGAACTTGCTTAAAAATAATTTGATGAAAAGCCAGAAAATTGTAAAATTAAGAACGAAGTTGTTCTTATGAGTTTATGAGAGCTGTAGGGACAAATCTTACAGCATGATTTCAATGTAAAATAGTTGATGTTTTACAAATAATCAATCGTATTCATTTATTTGTAACATTGGAACTTGGAAGGAGCCAATAAGCATCTTCATGAGTTTCCAGACTTCCTGGAATGGTTCATAAACCTCTCCATCTTCTACATCCTCTGGCTGTGAATCCCTCAAATAATTTAAACATCAATATTAATAATACTGTATTATAATAGTTAGAATTTATCCTTGATACAGTATAAATATTTAATTCCTCCCCTTCTATTCATGCTTCTCAGTCAACTGAGCCTGAAAGCGAGTTAAAGGATAATTTTGAAAAAATGGAGGGAGATTATGTGAAAACTGAAAATAAAAAGGTGTAAAAAAATAATTTCCAACGCAACCGCAATTCCACGTGATTCATATGCAGGAACAAAAGTTCTTGCAGTCGGACGCCCAATCAGACTGTTTACTTATTTTTTTCCACCCTCTGCCTTTTCATTCTTCCAGTATATTCCAGAGTCTTCGCCGATCTCTTCCTCCTCCATCGCCGTCGATCCCTCAACCCATGGCCGCGATCACGCAACCCAAGCTCCCTCCGCCTTCTATCGCCATCTCCCGGCATCTTCCCCTTCGCCACCACACGCACCCTCTTATCCCGTCCCGGCCCTCGCCGCCGCCTTCGATGCGGGCCGCGAAGGTCCGATCTCCGTTGGCGGTCAGGGACGACTCCATGTCCTCGATCATCGCCGGCCTGGAGATGGATCAGGAGGAGCAAGATGAGACGGAGGCGGCCGGAGGGGGACTCGCCGCTCGGTGGCACGAGATCCACGGCCGGGATGACTGGGCCGGCCTCCTCGATCCCATGGACCCGCTCCTCCGATCGGAGCTCATCCGCTACGGCGAGTTCTCCCAGGCCTGCTACGATGCCTTCGACTACGACCCCTTCTCTCGCTTCTGCGGTAGCTGCAAGTACAACCGCCGCAGCTTCTTCGCCTGCCTCGGCATGGCCGACCACGGCTACGCCGTCACACGCTACCTCTACGCCACCTCCAACTTCAACCTCCCCAACTTCTTCCGCACCTCGCGGTTCGGCGCCAAGACCTGGAGCCAGAAGGCCAACTGGATCGGCTACATCGCCGTCTCCGACGACGAGGCCTCCGCCCGGATAGGGCGGCGCGACATCGTGCTGGCGTGGCGGGGCACGGTGACGCGGCTGGAGTGGATCGCGGATCTGATGGATTTCCTCCGGCCGGTTACCGAGGTGGGGATCCCCTGTCCTGACAGCGCAGTCAAGGTCGAGTCAGGGTTCGCGGATCTGTACACGGACAAGGACCCGACGTGCCGGTTCTGCAAGTACTCTGCTCGGGAGCAGGTGGTAGCGGAGGTGAGGAAATTGGTGGAGCACTACGCGGGGGAGAAGGGGGAGGAGGTGAGCTTATCGGTGACGGGGCACAGCCTCGGGAGCGCGCTGGCGATGCTGAGCGCGTACGACATCGCGGAGATGGGGCTGACTAGAGTGGAGGGGAAGGCGGAGCCGGTGCCGCTGGCGGTATTCTCATTCTCTGGGCCTCGGGTGGGCAACGCGCGGTTCAAGGAGCGGTTCGAGGAGGGACTCGGGATCAAGGCGATCCGGGTGGTGAACGTCCACGACACGGTGCCTAAGATGCCAGGGATACTGTTCAACGAACGGATACCGGCAGCGATACGGCGGATGGTCGAGGGGCTGCCGTGGAGCTACAGCCATGTCGGCGTGGAACTAGCTCTGGATCACAAACGGTCCCCCTTTCTCAAGGACACCGGCGACCCCTCCTGCTTCCACAACCTCGAGGCCCACCTGCATCTCCTCGATGGGTACGTCAGCTTAATCTACACTACTCTCCACCTGCCTTTACTATACTCGTCCCCAGTTTTTCTTAGCCTTCTACAGACTATAGCTGATGGAAACCTCTAGAAAAAAAAAAAGAGATAAAAATTTATGTGATTTTATGAATAATCAAATTCTGGTAAAACCACAGCAATTTTGTCAATTATATGGACAAAAATAAATGGTCAAAGTAGAAAAATGTTTGAGACAAAGACTTGCCATGCTAGAACATTAGTGATAAGGGAAGATGCTCGACAGAGATAGATTAAAAAAATATTTAAATAAATTATTAATGAAATAGTCTCTGGCAACAGAACTAAGGACAAACTATTATGTTTATTGAAAAAAATGGAATTTAATATGATGAAGACAGGTTATTTAACATAGAAGCTAAAACAATTTTAGTCTCTCAGAGGTCTTTGTCTTTTTCCTTTTTTTTTTTTGGACGAATTCATTGTTAAATGATCTTTTAAATTGAATTATTACTCGAACAAACTCATTGACTTGATTCTGATAAAACAAACTGATTCAATGTGCGTATGCTACATTAGAAAATGTGTGTGTGTGTTTGTCACTGCATTGACTAGGAATGGTCTCCATAAAATGCATGCATGGGCCTAAAAAATGTCTGACCCTTGAGCAAATAAATAAAATAGAAGTGACAAGCCTTTCGAGGTATGAAAAATAAGCGATCATCTTGATCTTGATGATGAAGATAAATTATTATTATTTTATATATTTTACGTTTGAGTAAATAATTTGACATGGCGAGATGTTGTAGGTACCATGGGAAGGGGCACCGATTTGTGCTGGCGAGCGGGCGAGACCCAGCGTTGGTGAACAAGGCGTGCGACTTCCTCAAGGACCACCACATGGTGCCGCCGTTCTGGCGGCAGGACGAGAACAAGGGCATGACGCGAGCCCATGACGGGCGGTGGGTGCAGCGCAACCACCATGAGATCGACGACCACCCGGAGGACACCCCCTACCTCCTCCGCCGTTTGGGCCTCAACGATCACCATTAAATTAAAACTAAGACTGAGACTAGCTAGGCCGGTACTGCATTTCATCATCAAATGATATTTATTTTTATTTACACTGATGTCGTGTGTATATATATATATATATATATATATAAAGTTTTTGGAAATTTCAATGGTATGGTATCGTTTATTGTGTTTAAATTTATGATCATGATTGTCTTCATTAATTGATTATCTTGTCCTTTAGCTCTCAAAAATATTTTAAAGTTCTGTCGATTTAAAAAAAACTTATTGTTTTCTTTTTTATGCTATGAAATTCACATCTAAGTGTATGGTTGCACTTAAGATGATATAAGAAATATAATGAATGTGATTTGAAGATTTTTTGAAGTGTTTAAGATTATTAATAAATTTTATTCAAAATTTTATAATGATTTAAGGATCTTTAAAATCATTTCAAATTATGATCATTATATTTATAAAAGTTTTTTTTAGTGTAATCATACTGACATTGATTTCAGAGCTATAAGTTTTTTAGATTGATACATTTTTAAAATATTTTAAGAGCTGTCTAATGATACCATAAATAAAAGATAGTAAATCGATGATCATATAAATCGTTCAATTATTCATTTGCTCCTACCGAAATGGCCTATTGGCTAGCTCATACAGATGTTACATAATCAATAATGGATTAATCCCCCGTAAATACGAGAGTATCATCTTTTTATGTATTGATTACTAATTTTAAGAGTCAGATGTTCACTATGACTTACCTCCCTTATATATAATGGTTCGAAAGTGGTCTAATAGAGGCCACTAAGTTAGTAAATTCTAACTTATTTACGCAAAGAGTATAGTAAATTTAAGAATGAATTTAATTGTTACATCAATTAACTACGAATAAAGTAAAAGATATAATTGGAAAATGAATTTATATTTTAGTAAATAGGAATATTGGATATGGTTCGATAATTTGTTGACAATTAATCAAGCATCTCTTAATTCCGAACTCCTTCGCTCGAACCGGATCAAGCCATTTTTCCAATTCCAATTTCAGTCCATGTGCCGGTCCACTGATTCGAGAAAGGAAGACAACACCATCTCTCTCTCCACGTGCCATGTTAGTGACGCGCATAAAGACATGTCCTCGTTGCAATCACCGGCCGGGCCGGCTCTGCCTCGGCTCAACCAATCGGCTTTAGATTGTTGTTTCCGGTTCCGGTTCGAACCGCGGTTTAATTGACACGCGGCCCAGTTTCCGAACGCAGCGGGCCACCGTGAACCGTTCCGGTTCACTGCAGGGTCCACACCTCGGCTTGGTCGGCGATTTGATTCCCCTTGCTGGCGTGGTCAGGGCAGCAAAAGTTCACCCGTCGCCAGCTCGGAAAGTTGTTGACTCGCGCTCTTCTTTTAATCGACCGCCACTCTCTG
>JBAMHZ010000031.1:2557101-2570749 GCA_037177395.1 Alpinia galanga
TAATATAAAAAAAGGATTAATTAATGGATAGGTCCCTTTTGTCCACCTCTAGTCTAGTTTTTGTTTCCCCTTCTCCCTCTCTCTCTCTCTCTAGGAGGGCAAGAAGAACGATAAGACGTGTGGAGATTGTCGTCGTTGAATGTAAAAGTGATCATAATCACTAAGATTAAAAAACAATATCTATTCCCTCCTCTTTACCTCTCCTTAATTATATTCCCTTTAATTGTTTCCCTCGGTTTGAAGTAAATAATCATGCCTTAAGAACTTAATTACCTATACGCATCAAAGCTAGAAATCTTTATTCGTACTCCTTATGCATCTCTCACTCTCTATATATTCAGTTAAGTATTTGGGAGAATAAATAAGAGGATTGTGTCTGAGTGTACGTAATAAATTATACCTAGGCTATAACTAAATGAGAAGGTGAAATTCTCCGGTGAGTGGAAGAACATTCATCTCCTCCTCATTAATAATTAATATAATTGGAATTTCAGATATGATAAAAGCAGAAATAAATTTCATTGTCTACTCCAATAATTAACTGATGGTCCTCTTTGGCTGATGTGAAGTGTGAGGAACATGGAAAGGACTGTGGCCATTAAGCAGCTGTTGGATGGTATTTTGCCCTGAGAGATCAGAGAAGAGAAGAGAAAGGAAAGGAAGAGAGTGTGGAGCAGCATGAAGAAGTACTGTGAGTGACACTGTGAAAAAAGAAAAAGAAGGCTTTCTCTTTCTCTGGTGGCGGTGGCTAGCTTTCTTTTCCCCTTCAATTGTCATTTCATCATCATCAGCTTCTCTCTTCTCTCTTCTCTCTTCTCTCTTGAGTTCATGTGCTACCTAGCTAGCTAGCTTTGACAATTCGAGTCTGCAAAAAGCTAGCTTCTTCTCAGTTGAGTTGCTGCAACTGCAAGCCCCACCGGGCATCGCCACTGCACTGGAAAGAATCTGCACAGGAGGCCAACAGATCATTAAGTCAATCACGTCTTGGACTAATCCTAAATGGAAAAGGCTGATGCTCAGCAAAAAAAAGATTTTTTTTTTAATTTTAGATTTTATATATCCTACTTGATCTTAACTAGAAGAGCTTTACGGCCAATATATTTTATTTTATTTTTTCTTTTTTTTAAAAAAAAGTCTAAATATGAGTATAATTTTTTAAAGCATATTGTAAGCTAAAATATATGTGAGAAAAATTCTCCTGTAATTTAGTTTTTAACAAAAATATTTTCTATCATGTCTTATAAAAAATAATATATAGTTCGGTGCATAAAGTTTCCGTTATATAGCGAAGGATTTATTGTAAACAGTTTTACCTTACTTTTTTTACAAGAGACTATTTTCATCATTTAAATCCACGACTTTTAGATTACAAAGTAACAATTTTATCATTGTGCTAAAGCTCCGCTTCTCTAGCATGTCTTATATTAAAAAAAATTAGGAAAAAAAATGGTGTCATAAGTGGGATTTGAATCTACGCCTATCTCATGAGAACCGGAACTTGAGTCTGGCGCCTTAGACCACTCGGCAATCCCATGACTTGCTCTCCTTTAAAATTTTCAACTTTTAATTTTATTTTTAATAAGTAAACACAGTATATCTTGAAATCAATTTTCAACAGGTACAAAATAGTTCATTGAATACTTGAATTCTTGATTTTTCTCATCCAAAAGGATCATTGTATCACGACAAAATCTCTCATAATCTATCATCCTTCATTAAGTTGAAGAGTCGTCCATAAAGAGTATTTGACGTGGATGTTATTATATTTTATCATATAAACATCATTTGTACCTTCATTAAATGTTTTTCAAGCATTAACATAATCAATTAGGTTTTTGGCTCCATTCCTCTCTTTTAAAAAAAAATAATTTAGATGTTCAAAATTTATCTGATTAATCTTAAAAAGTATCCATTAAACTTCATCATCCTTCTTGTTACTTTTCTTTTGATAGTTAACTTGGAGCTCAAAATACCATTCCAACTTTATAACACTATGAATTTGATTCTCAGAATTTAAATATCATTAAATACATCCTAGAATTTATGTTAGTAACTGAATGATGCCGGGAAATAATATGAAGCTGCAATTCAGTTGATTCATCTCCAACATTATCATCAATTGGAATTCGAAGTTGTTGGACTGTGGCTGGCATTTACAGATTTGATAATTTAGAAGCAAAAAAAATAATAATAAAACTTTTCATCCATTTCACTTTTCATGCAGGTGGAGTTACAAGTGGCACTTATAAATATAATTATTCATAAACTATATTTTATGCTGAATAAATAAAGTTATTCAGATGAAAATAACTTGATGCTCCTTCACCAAACGCACTGAGGTGAGTCCAATCAATCCAACGTCAATTCAACACTGCCAGTCTTTCACTGCACGTTCAAGGAAGTCAGCAAGTGCGAATCTGGGAGAACATAAAGAGTCAACTTCCAGAACTCTGCATCACAAAAAACTAGTCATGAACTATTTCATAAACCATTCCTTTGAGAAAAGGTTACACTTAATACAACGCACGAATCGAGTTAGAAGCTGGTAGCAGTTCTACTGATCTCACTATTGTACAATATTGAATATGTTAAACAGATTCAGTTTGTCTTGCATTATCACTCACACAATCAGGTCTTATTCGGGTATAAGGAAAACTACATGGCTTTGCCTTAACTGCTAAAATATCAGTCGAGACAACACCCCGTGTAGACTACACGGCACTGATGATGCAATGGCCAAAAATAAGTAACCTCATCAGATTTGCTGCTATGCTAAGAGTTGGAGATGTTGTCGTAGTTTAGTTAGCGTTATGTTTGGTCGATGTGTTATTGAAGCAGCTGTGATGTTAGTGATCACCCTGCTGCTTACTGTCTGATTTCCCTGCTTGTGGATCAGAATCTAAGTCAATCTGTGTGTTATTGTCTTGCTGGTTATTATCAATTTCTGACGATGATACTTTCGTTTTTCCTTGCATTCTCTCCTGTAAAGATGATATATATCAGTGATCCAACTTGAATTGAGCATGATGACGCTATATATATATATATATATATATATATACCTTAAGAGAAGCATTTTGGGCGACAAGTTCATCATATTCTTTCTTAAAATTGTCTAATTCCACTCTAAGAGTCGTATTCTCCTCGTTCAGATCCTCCACACGCTTAGCCACTTCTTCGTACTCTGCCTACAGGAAGCAATTTGAAATTAATAACTACCCAAATTTTTAGGATGAAGAGAAGTCTTAGCGCAATAATAAAATTGCTATTTTGTAGCCTATAAATCACGAATGTCCTGAAAATAATCTTTTACAAACCCAAATAAAACTGCCTACAATGGACCCTTTCTCAAGATCTCATATAGTAGAAATTTCGTGCACTGAATTGTCTATCTTGTAGAAGTCTAGGAGTCAATTCTAGGTTGATGTAATAAAAACCTGTTTGCGCAGCCTAGAACGTCGTGCTGATTCCCTGTTCGACTGCTTCCGTCTCTGCCTCTTTAGTTCTCTTTCATCCTTAATTCAAAATACAACTAATAAAATCAGTTTCTAAACACAAACTATGAAATCAGGCTGAAGAGATAGACTTTGACAAATGGAAGAAAAACATTACAGTGCACATAAAACCACAGAACCAACATTTAATATGATGAGTGATGGGAAATTACCTTGACCAAATAAGTTCAATCTTCATCAAGGGCAGAAAGTACGATAAGATCAATAAATATTTGATTTAAATGTATCATTCACTTAATTCTCAATATAAGTTCATAAAAATCATAAAATCTTAGAGTGAGTGAAACATATGGACAATGGATACTGATCGATGGCCAAAGTTGCAAACTTATGATGGCATGTCTACAGAGAACTCCAAAAGTAAATCATTTGCAGGTAGCATTCAAGTATTCTATAGTATAATTGAAAAACATAATCGAATAGTATCCTATTTTTCTCTGATGGTTACAGTATATTGGGTAGTAAGTAACATAATTGAAAAGGATCAATCTCACTTTATATGACATGGAATGCATTTTGAGTTACTTTTGTGAAACCTACACGGTGTGAAATTGAATGGAAAATAAGCAATAATCTTGGAGACTGAACAGATGGATTAAAAACTTTTAGTGGTATAAAAACTTAAATGTTGAATTCACAGTTAATGAAAATAATAAAATAAAGCCAAAAATAAGGCAAGCTGAGAAAACACCTGAAGCCATATCTCTGATGGAACCTTTTCACTTGCTCCGATAAGTGTGCCAGATACTGTTGTTCCTGTGGCTGGTGCAGTAGGAACCTTCCCAGCTGGAGGGAACGCAGGTGAAGTTGGAGTAACCCAGTAATCCATTCCAATATTCAAGTTCGTAGTAGGACCGGCAACAACTCCAGGTACTCCAGCTGCTAGCATAGGCATTAATGGCATTGTTTGATGTGATGTTGCATGGGGTGGTGTAGTATCTGTGGCAGTTGTGCCATTCCTAGTCGTCTCTGCAATAGGGTAAGTTTCAAGTTTTCATCCAACGTAAAGTTCACTGAGATAATTATGCATGCTGTTTATATTGATGCCTACCATCCAGAGTTTTCTGACTGCCGCCTGTCTTTGGTTCCGAGTCCTGTAGAATTTTATCACGACGTTAATGCATGATCTACCAATAGTTTAAAGAATCTATTGTGCATCATCAGCAAAAAAACATAGCAAGCTGATATGAGAGAAAGAATACATGTCAACTTCTGATGTTGAAGGAATATGTGCATGACAGAGACCTCATATTCACATGCAAAATCAAGTGATAACTGGACAACTTGTGGAAAAAAAGAACAACAACTTCTAGCTTCTAACAAGAAATAGAAAGCACCATCATCACTAGATAGCTTCAATGAATTCTATTTTCCATTCATTACTAAAACTGCAAGATATTTTTTCAAAGCAAGTGAATGTTGCTCCTAGACCATAAGATTGAGCTACCTTCATCATACTTATGAAAAAAGCAAAGTGTGAGCCACATCTTATGCTGTAGGTGGCTCATTCTCCAATCCCTAGTGCTGATCCTATGTTATATCCAATATGATCATATAACCTAGAGAAAGAGCTACAAAGAAAGACTTCATCTAAACAAGTGATATATGTAATGGGATAGAAAAATGGGAATTTTTCACAATTTTGGCATGTTAGGAAGTCCTTAAAAGTGACTTTGACTTATTAAAACTTAACTTGGAAGATTCCACAAAAAACATTGATCTAGTAAAGGATTGGTTCAAAAATGTTGAAAGAGAAAAAAAATACTTCTGATAAGCAAAATACTGTTTCTAGTATTTTTCCTAACTACTTCAGGAACATTTCATCATTTAGGACTACAAAGTTCCATTGCATATGGAAATAATGTTGAAACCACAATTACCTGTTACTCGAAATTTAATCATATGAAAATTAGGCATGCAACATTATTCACCATGAAATTCTTAATATAGCTAAGGTTATGTTCAATGAGGTAGCAAATAGTACATGCCCATCAGTCAAAAGAATTTAAGCATTTGTTTGGGAAGATGTTAGATCAGTACAATAACAAAGATAACAAGTAGTACGGACACCAATATTGATCAGTACTGCAGCAAAAACAAATTTCTATAAAAGAATATATTAGGTGTCAATACTGGCACTTAGACAAATTCCAGGAATCACCAACATTTCAATATACGATAGCTAACATGAAACCTTAAAGTGCAGCACTTATGTTCATTTCCACAAACATTTAGCAAGCAGTAGAGTAGGGATAACTCACGTCCTGAGAATTAGCATCACTCCCTTCACTTGAATCTTCACTTCCACTATCACTGCTGCAGCATGAAATTGAAATTAGGACTATCCAAACTAAAAGGCATAATATACTCGATGAACCAAAAATCATGATGATACATTCAATAGAAGATTTGGTTACCTATGAGATAAGACTCCGTTAGGTGCTCCTGATGGCTTATCCACGTCAGTATTGTTTTTTCCTGTTATCATATTCAAACTTCCAAGACTTCCCTTTGATCGTCTAATTGGTTTCTTTTCCTTTCCCTCAGACGACTTTGCATCTCCTTCAGTGCTAGGAGGCATATTTCCCTATGAAATGCAAAAATATGAGGCACATGATTCTCTATCCTCACTAGCATTGAGAAGACAATTTAACTGTAGTATAAGGCAGGAACTCACACAAACTTCAGCATTTACATTTGGAGAAGGTATACCATAGGGGCTGAATGGATGTGAACCCTGGACATATATTTTAGTGTCACAGAAAACTAGTAGAGCCATAGATGGAGAAAGTAAGTTTTTCCACCTTAATAGACATACCGGTGGAATGGATGGATGTGCATATATTCCATGAGGATACATCACGTATGGTGGTGGTGGAGTACCATAAGGTGGCATAAGGTGCTACAAGAAGTGAATGAGAATTATCAATACAATTGACCAATGTCACAGAGAGAGAAAAATATATACCACAAGTTATCACCATCTCTACGCGTCTATAATCACTCATTTTATCTAATAAAAATAAAAATGAACTATTTAAGGAACCCAAAATCTAGCCTTTGACTAATAGCTCAGGGTAAAATTTGAAATAAATCAAACAGACATTTACAGAAGTCTACAAGTCAACAAGGAAAGAGATCATATAAGAAGGTAAAATTATGCAAGAAACTTGCTCTAGACATACATAATTATGAATACGGTACATGCCAATCTTAATAAATTTCCGAATATTATCTTTTTTTTGTTCATCTAAAATCATAACAGTAATGGTATCCAAAAAAAATGACCTAAGATGTGGTACTCAATTCATCATCTGAAATTTGAATGAGTGCAGCAATGAAGCACCTTCAAGCTAGATGATTATAGCTGATCAATACTCCTAGAAGATTATTCTTGTTAGGCCAATGCAACCATTTATTTAAGCTAACATAGCTTCCACGAATGGATTGAACAAAGTATGAATTTATCGTCTACAAAATGGATTCCACTTTTTAAGTTAAATTACCCCCTATACATCTGAACACTATAAACATGGAAAGAAACACAAGCTAACTGGCAACTAAATGTCTTACAAGGTGGAAATAATAACCAATAGGGTGAACTGGCTTCCAAAGAAAAAAAGGTCACCTGAGGTCCCCACATATAAGGATGAGCTTGAGGACTTGACACCACTGGGGAATGGAAGAAGCCAGGCGGAGGAATCGGTGAGTATGCCTATTCAAATTAGACAAAAAGGATTATTGCAAAGGGCGGGATTGCATCTGAAGACCACACACAAGATTTCTTGCAGAAGCTCAAAACACAAAACACAATTCAGACAAAATAATTTCCACTATCACCTGAAATCCAGACCAATCCGTGTAGGCTGCTGCAGTGGGGCTGGAGCTTGTAGCTCGTGGCTGCTCCTGAAGAAAAAAAAAACAAAAACAAAAAAAAATACTTAAAAAGAAGCCAAAAATTAACTGTAGATTCGGACAAGAGCGCCTAACAATATACAACCGCAATAGTAAAATACGGAACCTGCGCAGCAGATGTTTTTGGCCCCTTGCTATCGGTCTCGCTTCCACCCATTCTAACAGAGATCCACCTTCTAACTGTCAGTAGTCACACACACGTTTTTCTATTCCTCTTCTTCTCTCCTTCTCTCTCAAATCATCACTCAAGCACTTCAAAAGAGAAAAACTTTGCCTTGCAGAAAAAGAGAAAAGAAAATTTTCCAAGTCGCTATCAATTTTCAGCAGTCAACAACCAAATTAAAAAAAAAGTCACTCAATTCCGGTCAGATCGCGCTCCAAAACCCTAACTCGTTCTCAACTTCAAATTGCCAAAGAAAAATCAAACCATGCACTGAGAAAACGCTACTAGATAAGCGAAACATGTATCAAACGAGATCAGTGTCTACGAAGAGTAAGATTTTTGTAGTGAAACACATTTCAAGCCCTTTCAACGTGGCGAGCGATCTCCACGCGGGAGAAAACGCTGTCGCCGGCAGATTCGGAGCTGAGAGAGAGATCAGGAGCCGACAAAGCACACGGCGAAAGCTGGGTGGAGCGATCCAATTGGCTGACCCCAGCAGAGAGGGAGGGAGAGAGGAGGAAGAGAGGCATGCACGGGAGAGCAGGAGGCGGATGGAGCAGCGAAGGGCAGAGTGGGAATCCGGCGGCCATTTATTTATGTGGAGAAAACTCGCGCAGAAAGGGCAATAAAAAAAATATCATTTTTACCCCTTCAAGTTTATCTTTTTGTAAAAAAGTTCCTAGAGTTTTGAAATGTTTGTTATATGACCAATAATATTATTTGTTTTTTTATATTCATTCAAAATATATCAAATTAATTTTTTTCCAGATTATTTTAATAAATTAGTTAATTTTAGTTTATCTCAGCTCAATTATTTATCAAATAAAGGGCCTTTTCAGAAAAACTGATTAAACTCGGGGTAAATTGACACGGAAGGAAAAGCTGGACCGGGCCTACGTTAATTGTGCGGATCGGGCCCGTATTCTCTCAGCTATGGAAGTGAGAAAAGGACAAAAATAAAAGGTCCTTTGACTTTTATTGATTGGAAAATTAAAAAAAATGTATTCACACAGAGATAATTTTACAGGAAAAATATTTATTTAATTTAAAAAATCAAATTTTTTCTGATAAATTAAAATTTTCAATTTAAAATTATGTCTGGATCCAAAATCCACTCTACGGATCAAATTTGTGGCTGTAAAAAATCGCCAACGTGGCCCAGCCCAATAAATCGCCCGCTCCATTCTTCCACATTTCTATTTGCAAATCTGAAAACACGAAACACCACCTCCAGTGGACGATGAGCATGGGACCACAGGTGAAGACCAATTAAATCATCATTTTATTAGAACCGTGTCTTTGGTGATACAGGTGATTTCTCAAACTCGCAGGCCACACCGCTACAGCCACTGCTTTAACAGCGTATCGCCCCACTCCGGCTTCTCCCGACGCAAATGGCGGCGCTCCTCCCTTCCTCGGTGCCATCGCTTTCCTCGTCCGCCTCCGCCTTTCCGAACCCTGGCCGACCCCTTCGCCTCCTCCCTCTCCTCTTCAGACCGACCCTCTCCTTCGCTTCTCTCTCCGCCGCCGCACGAGTTCGTCGGCGCTCCTCTGTCTCCGCCGGAGCGGACGAAGGCCGCGATCCCAGAATCCCCGACGAGTGGGGGGACAAGTCGGAACCCGAGTCCGAGCGTCCTTCTGCGCCGGATCCTCCAGTGGACGAGGATGAGTGGGGCGCCGAACCGGGGCCCCCGAAGATCGCCGCGGTAGGCACCACCGACGAGTGGGGTGAGAAGGCGGAGCCCGAGGTGGAGGCGCCTTATCCGGCGGATCCTTCTAAGGATGACGACGAGTGGGGCGCGGAATCAGGCTTTCTGTCGGGGAATGGAACCCCTGTGCCGGAGGATGATAAGCTCGGGGACTTGAAGCGGTGTCTTGTGGACTCGTTGTACGGCAAGGAATTGGGGCTCAGAGCAACTCTTGAAGATAGAGCCGAGATCTTGGAGTTGGTCAACCAGCTTGAGGCCGCCAATCCCACTAAGGCTCCGACTGAGGCGCCGGAGCTCCTTGATGGAAATTGGATTTTATTGTGAGTCCCTCGAAGTTCATCCCCTTCTTTTGCTTGGATCAATCTAATTATTTTTGTCCTAAAGTGATCTAAGCTACTACGCACTTTTATTCGAATGCATCGCTCGAGGAGGACCATTGCATTCAAATATATGAATACAACATTATTCTTGTGTCAGTAGCTTGCAAAATTTTGGCAATGCGAAATGATCTAAGTTTTTTCATGCACTTTTACTCGAATACATTGCTCAAGGAAGATCATTGCATTCAATTATATGAATACAACATTATTCTAGTGTCAGTTGCTTGCAGATTTTAGCAATGTGAAGTGATCTAAGCTTCATAATGCACTTTTATTCGAATGCATTGCTCAAGGAAGATCATTGCAATCAGATATATGAATAACATCATCATAAAGTCGGTAGCTTGCAAATCTTGGCTATGTAAAACATGTTTCTATGTATCAAGAAATTGAGCGGCTGTATGTTTGCAGTTTGATGATTCTTTATCCTTTGGCATATATGCTGTGGCATTATCTAATAGGTTCGTCTTGGATAATTGAGTTTCTAAAGACAAACTTATGAACACTGATTAGTATAAACGCTGATAATAACTAATGAACTGAAGTTTAGTTTCGATCACTACTTGTTTTCATATTCCAAGAACCTTGCAACGAATGTTAATTGCATGATATGGGTGAGGAATCTTAAATAGTTAGCGCACATCACTTTTGTTGCTTATAATAGGAGATAAAGTGACAGATTCATGCTATATTAGGTTAAAAAAACCATGAAAATATTAATTTTCTGATCTCAAGCTTGAATGTAGATAGGTAGTGCAGATTCTGTAGTTGAAGAAAGTGAAGCTTTGCTGAAAGTGATGATGGTATTCATCCTGATGCATAATGCTTCCATTGTGATTTTGTGAAATATGTTTATTACAACATATAACTGATACTGATACCCTTGGATCTTATACAATTCTTAAGTTTTTTTCTAGAAAAATAATTGATTATTAGATTTCTGAACCATTAGCCAAAAAAGAAGTGACTCGTGCGTTATTTTTTCTGTATGATGTCCAATATGATAAGATATATTGAAAAAGTTCCGTTTTAAATTTATGTCATTATGTTATTTGATTGTTTTGAGCTAATTACTGGTTGTGTTTTCTTCAGATATACAGCATTTTCAGAGCTTTTACCTCTTTTAGCAGTTGGAGCAACACCCTTTTTGAAAGTAAAGAAGATATCTCAAGTTATCGACTGTAAGACACGGGAAATTGTAAATGCCACAACTCTCTCCAGCCCGTTTGCCGCTTTCTCTTTCAGTGCTACTGCTTCTTTTGAGGTTCAAACTTCATCCAGAATACAGGTATCTTCTATGAAATCCAAAGTAATTTCTTATGCTCTTTATCTGAAAGGACTTCAAATTCCCTCTTTCCTGTTTTCAGTTTTTTCTAGCTAGAGAGAGGTATTCTCGATGTTCAAAAGTGATTTCTAGCTTTAGATGTGTTGATTACCAGGGTTAAATAGATGGATAAGAAAACTGATTTCATCTTCCTTTCATTGGCCACTCTTTGTGCACATTAATGACTTTCAGAAACACATTACTGAAGTAATTGCATCAAAGACAGCATAGAAAGGTTTTAATTTCATGCCGTGTTGATTGGCACAACCAAAACCAACACTCGAAACATGCTGGCGCACCCAATAGTTTCTTTACACCCAAATAGGTTCTATTTTTCAAGTTTCAAGATAGAAGCATTTGTGTCTACACAGGTTCAGTTCAAGGAAGGAGTCTTCCAGCCTCCAGTGATACCATCATCGTTGGACTTACCAGGGACAGTAGATATATTTGGCCTGAAGATTGACCTGAAACCTGTTCAACAGATATTGAACCCCATACAAGAGGCTGCTGCAAACATAACTCGTTCCATCTCTGGCCAGCCACCTCTCAAAGTTCCACTGCCTGGAAACCGAGCTGCGTCGTGGCTTCTGACAACATACCTCGATCACGATTTTAGAATCTCAAGAGGCGATGGGGGTTTGTTTGTTCTTGCAAAAGAGGGAAGCCCTTTGTTGGATCTACTATCCTAAATCATTAGGTATCAAGCAAAAATTGCTACTCCTTATTGAATCGTGTAGCATATACTCAAGGAGTGGAAAGTATAATCACCTTGAGCTACTTTTTTTTTTTTTTTCTTTCCATCAACTTGCTTGGACCATGTGCAGTAAATTTGCATATAGTGATCAGATGAATTTCTTAATTTCGGTTTATAGTTTTCTGGGATGAGCCTTAACTGCCTCCATTTTCTTGAGAAGCTAAGAACAAGGAAACTGTTCATTTTGTTGGCATGCGAAAGCAAATGGTAGAATACTGGGCAAAAGAGGAATGCCAAGAGCCTTATTTGTATGAAACAGACACCCTTCGAACTCATATCACTGAATGAGAAGAAAATGAAATGGAATTGGATGACAAATAAAATGAATCATAAATCATATTCTGTAGGCTGTTGGAATTTGAAAGTTGACCAAGCTTTAAATCCCTAAAAATGGATAAGTTAATTTACAGCAAAAATGATTTTAGATTTTTCTTCCCACTCGGCAAGGATTTGCCAAGAAAAATAAAGCACAATTGAAACAAGTAATTTCTAAACAAGATGCTTTCTTGCTTTCTTTTTCATCTGATTAGCCTCAGGGGTGCAACTCGGCCATTTTTGTTTCTTCAGGAGTTGCTTCCCCTTTCGAGCAACAACCGCAGGCCGTTTGGCTTTAGGAGCCATCGCGTCCGGCTCCACTCCATCCCTCTCTTCTTCACGACCCTTCCTTTTTGTCGGTGCGACACTTGCTGATGTAGCGCCCAAAGATTTTGCATGGCATACGGTAAGAATGTGATCTCTCATATTCCAGTCCTTCTTCGAAACAACTGAATCGGCAGCATCCTGCATGATTTGCAACAAATACAATCACTGAACTCATTCTTGTTACTGCAATGAGTAAAAGACTGGAAAAGGCATCACACTCAAACTCCATAATATACTACAGCAACAATCAATTCTTATCCTACTATTAGTGGAGTTGTCCATTGTCAGTCAAATGAACTCCTTAAACTGCAGAAACATGACCAAATTTACAGAGCGTAATGATGACCATTAGAGAATTTAGAGAAACAAAAGTCCCAGCTAGATAACTTAAGCAGGCATGCTATGACTATTACAGCTGAGAAGAGAGAAGATAATGTTCCCACAAAAGCCTTCTGATTAAGGAGATGAGTTCACAAAGGTGTAGATAGTTATTGAGCCTAATTTCTACTCTGAACGTGAAGTCACAATCTATTACAATAACAACCAAGTCTTATCCCACTAGGTGAGATCGGCTATATAGATCTTTATACGTCATTAAGCTCTATCTTCCACCATATTATCATTTATATTTAAATAAATTTTATCTTATTTTATTGTTGCTAACCAAGTCTTTTTTGGTCTTCCTCTTCCATGTTTGATGTGTGTATTTGTCATGGTTTCACATCGCCTAACTGGGGCATTTATTGGTCGTCTAAGTACATGACCGTACCACCTTAAACATGTTTCTTGGAGTTTTTCCTCAATAGATGCAACTCCAACTTTTTTTCTAATGTTTTCACTTATTCTGTCCATCCTCGTATGTCCGCACATCCATCTTAACATTTTTATCTCTGCAACTCTCATCTTCTGCTTATGTGCTCGAGTCGTAACCCAACATTCAGTTTCATATAATATAGCAGGTCTAATCGCAGTTTTGTAGAACTTCCCTTTAAGTTCTAGAGGTACTTTACGATCACATAAAACACCCGACACTCTCTTTCATTTCAACCATCTTGCTTATATTCTCTGTAAAACATCTCTCTCAATTCCTCTATTGTCTTGCAAAAATAATTCTAAATATTTAAAGCTCTCAGTTCCAGATAATTTGTCATTTCCCATCTTAATACTTGTCTCATTATGTCTAATATTGCTAAACTTGAACTCCATATATTTTGTCTTCACTCTACTAAGCCTAAAACCTTTCACT